>JAIFOV010000567.1:0-99726 GCA_020654155.1 Novius pumilus
CGAAAAAAAAATTTTTTTTAAAAAAACCCCACAAAAAACCCCCCTGGAAATTTTTTAAAAACCCCAAAAAAATTTTTTTTTAAAAAAAAATTTAAAACCCGAATTAAAAAAAAGGGAAAAAAAAAAACCTTTTAAAAAAACCGGTTTTTTTAAAAAAAAAAAATTTTTTTTTAAAAAAAATTAAAAAAATCCGGGGGGGAAAAAAAAAAAAAATTTTTCCCCCTTTTTTTTTTTTTTTTTTTTTTTAAAAAAAAAAAAAAACCCAAATTTTAAAAATTTTAACCCCTTTTTAAAAAAAAAAAAAAATTTAAAAAAAAAAAAAAATTTAAAAAAAAAAAAATTTTAAAAAAAAAAAGGGAAATTTAATTTTTTTTAAAATTAAATTTTTTTTAAAAAAATTTTAAAAAAAATTTTTTAAATTTAGAATTAAAATTTTTTAAAAAATTTTTTAAAAAAGGGTTTTTTAATTTTTAAAAAAAATTTATTTTAAATTAAAATTTAAAAAAAAATTTTTTTAAAAATTTTTTCCATTTAAAAAAAAGGAAAAATTAAAATTTTTTCCCTTTTTTAAAAAAATTTTTTTTTTTAATTTAAAAAATTTTTAATTTTAAAAAAAAAAAAAAGTTTTTAAAAAAAATAAAAGGAAAAAACCCCAAATTTTAAAGGTTTTTTTTTTTAATTTTTCCCTTTTTTTTTAAAAAAATTTTTTTTTTTTTTTTTTTTTTAAAATTTAAGGGTTTTAAAAAAATTTTTTTTAAAAAAAAAAAAAAAAAAAAAAAATTTTTTTTTAAAAAAGGTTTTTCCAAAAAATTTTTTTTTTAAAAATAAAAAAAAAAAATTTTTTTTTTTTTTTTTTTAAAAATTATTTTTTGGAAAAAATTTTTTAATTTTAAAAAATTTTTAAAAATTTTAAAAAATTTTTTTAAAAATTTTTTTTTTTTTTTAAATTTTTTTTAAAAAAAAAAAATTTAAAATTTTTTTAATTCCCAATTTTTTTTCCCTTAAAATTTTTAAAAATTTTTTTAATTTTTAAAATTTTTTTTTTTTCCCCAAAAAATTTTTAAAAAAAAAAAACCCAAAAAATTTTTTTTTAAAAAATTTTTTTAAATTTTTTAATTTTTTTTAAATTTTTTTCCCAAAATTTTTTTTTTTTTTTATTTTTTTTAAAAACCAATTTTTAAAGGTTAAAAAATTTTTAAAAAAAAAAACCAAAAAAAAAATTTCAAATTTTTTTTTTTTTTTTAAAAAAAATTTTTTTAAATTTTAAAAAAAAAGGGGAAAAAAAAAATTTACCTTTAAAGGAAAAAAAATTTAACCCTTTTTTTTTTTTCCTTTGAAAAAAGGGTTGGGAATTTTTAAAATTTTTAAAAAAAAACCCCCCCCAAAATAAAATTTTTAAACAAAAAAAAAATTTTTTTTTTACGGCCCTTTTTTAATAATTTTTTTTTTTTTAAAAAGGGGTTTAAAAAAAAAGTTTTTTTTGGGTTTTTTTTTTTTTAAAAAAAATTAAAATTTTTTTTCCCCAAATTTTTTTTTTTAAAAATTAAAGGGGGAAAAAGGGGGAAAAAAAAAAACCCCCCTTTTTTAAACCCCCTTTTAAAAAACCTTAAAAAAATTTGGGTTTTTTTCCAATTTTGGGGGGAACCTTTCAATTTTTGTAGACGATTATAGCAGAGTTTGCCTCGTATATTTTCTGAAAAAGAAAAGGAAGCCGTGCAGAAATTCAGGGACTATAAAAATCTTGTTGAAAATCAACTCGGGCGAAGAATCAAAGCGATTCAGTCTGATAATGGCGGCGAATTCGTTAACAAGGAAATGGAGAATCTACTGAAAACATCTGGTATTCAACAACGTCTTACGGCGCCTCATACTCCACAACAGAATGGTGTAGCCGAGCGGAAAAACCGTACATTGGTCGAAGCCGCGCGGTGTATGCAGATTGACGCGAAGTTGCCTCCATCACTTTGGGCAGAAGCTATCGCCACAGCGAATTATGTTCGAAATCGATGCCCCACGAAGTCGTTGCCTGACGGAATAATTCCTATGGAAAGATGGACAGGGAAAAAGCAAGATCTCTCACACCTTCGCTCGTTTGGCGAACGAGCCTTCGTACTCGATAAGTCTCCAGGAAAGGGGAAATTTGAGCCCAAAGGAATTGCTGGATTTTTCGTTGGTTACGCTGATCAATCCAAAGCTTATCGAATTTATGTACCCAGCGAATGCAAAATTCACATATCTCGAGATGTCAAATTCCTGAACGAATTTCAATCGTGTCTTCCGAAGGGAAAAGGCAAACTACCAGGGAATGATTTTTCACGTCGTAACCATTCTCAGATTTCACCCGAAAATCGCATCTCCAGAGAAATCATAATGGACGCAAGCATTATTGATTTCATTGATCACCCGATTCAACATGCCGAAGATCACGTCAATGAACGTGAAGAACTTCACTCCGAAGTTGGTTTGGAACCTTTCCAGGATTGTGAATGTGAACGTGAAGATCCTAATGTCGAAGATGCAGCGAGAGCAGGGACGAAACCGAAAAACTAAGAGAATGTCGCGGTAGGCCGAAATTGATCAAAACTGGCAATAGAGGTCGTCCCAAAAAGCAACACAATGAGGAAGTGATCGACGAATCTATAAATGACGTAGACGTAATGAACGCGGAAGAAGATAAGGGACTTCTTTTAGATCAAGTCAACGAAGATGTCGAAAATTCCGAAGTAGATGCTTGCAAGGTGATGACCGCCATCGAAGTTCCTCTCAACGATGCATTGAAGAGTGAAGACAAAGAAGAGTGGTTTCAAGCTATCTGTTCGGAAACAAAGTGCCTTGTGGCGAACGATACTTTGGGAGTTAGTCGACAGACCTAAGGATCACAATGTGATCTCATGCCGCACCATCCTACGCAACAAATTCAACCCGGACGGGAGTTTAGATAGACGAAAGGCTCGAATTGTTGCACGTGGATTTTCCCAACGGCCCGGTATAGACTTCACCAACACATTTGCTCCAGTGGCACGCCTAGATTCATTCCGATTGTTAATGGCACTATCCGCAAAACTCGGACTCCAAGTCACACAGTTGGATATAACCACAGCATACCTCAACGGTGACATGGATACCCTCGTTTACATGGAGCAGCCAATCTTTATAAAAGACGCTCTTGAAAGAATCGTCGTAACTGAAAAGGATGAAATCCTTGTGGCCATAAGTCTAACCGAATGCTTCGTGAACTGAGTTCCGGAGACAAAGTTTGTAAACTTCGCAAAGCAATTTACGGATTACGTCAGGCTGGCAGACAATGGCACACAAAACTCAGCAACACTCTCAAATCACTGGGATTATTGCAGACGACATCCGATTCCTGTGTTTAGGTAGACAATACTTCCAGAGGAAGTACTTACATCCTAATCTACGTAGATGATATTGTGATTGCTTCTAACAACCCGAAACGAGTCAGAGAAATCAAAGCTAGACTCTCATCCGAATACCAAGTTAAAGACCTTGGAGACATTAAATATTGTCTTGGAATCGAAGTCGAGCAAATCGGAAATAAGATTTCCATTGCCCAAAGTGGATACATTAGGGAAGTTCTTCGGAAGTTCGAAATGTCCGACTGCAAGCCTGTAAAGTCTCCATTGGCATCTGGTACAAAACTTGAACGAGAAAAGGACATCGAAGGAAACGATACTCGTTATCCTTACCGCGAACTCATTGGAGCTCTGATGTACATCGCTATTGGGACACGCCCAGACATCGCTCATGCAGTTGTTATGCTCAGCCAGTTCAACAGCTACAATGGTAAAACGCATTGGCAATGCGCGAAGAGAATCCTGAGATACCTCCAGGGTACCATAAACCGAAAGCTGATCTACACGCAGAACGATGAGGGAATCCTCGGACACGCAGACGCGGACTGGGGAAACTGCAACCTGGACAGAAAATCCTATTCCGGATACGTTTTTTCGTTATCCGGAGCAGCAATATCTTGGACATCGCGTAAACAGAAGATCGTAGCTCTATCATCTACAGAGGCTGAATATGTAAGCCTCTCAGAAGCTATTCGAGAAGCTATTCATCTATCAAGCTTCGTAAAAGAACTTCGTCTAGACTCCTTGTCCAAAATCACCATTTCTAATGACAATCAATCAGCTGGAAAATTGGTCGAAAATCCTGTTTTCCACTCGCGGACAAAGCATGTGGACATCAAACATCATTTCATCGCGACAAGCGATTCAGACCTATCCTCTTATCATCATGTTCCTTCCTACTGAAGAAATGATAGCTGATGTTCTTACCAAGCCCTTGTCGGGCATCAAGTTTGATAATTGTGTCAGAGGTTTGGGAATTGAAGATTGTTAAAATTGAGGGGAAGTGTAAGATACCCAATTCTATCAATCTAGAATGCGTGATATGTTAACTTGATATTGTAATTAATATTTAACTGTCAGTCTTTGTCAGTAATCCATATAGTTCACGTATAAATATAAAACGCTGTTACATATCGTGTTTCATCGCGTTATACGCCACTATAATTATCCACGAATTAAAGAGATATTAAAATCCCCACACTTCATAGGCAGGAAACCGTATTTTTTTGTCAATAAATTAAATCTTCAATGAATTAATTGAATAAATGAAAATCCACGAATTAATTATCCACGAATTAAAAATATTTTGAATCCTCACACTTTATAGGCAGGAAACCGTATTTTTGTTAATAAATTAAATTTTTAGATGAATTTATTAAATAAATGAAAATCCACGAATTAAAAACCCACGAATTAATTATCCACGAATTAAAAATATTTTTAAATCACCACACTTTTTAGGCAGGAAACCGTATTTTTTGTTAATAAATTAAATTTTAAATTAAATTTTATTAAATACATGAAAATCCACGAATTAAAAACCACGAATTAATTATCCATAGAATTAAAAATATTTTTAAATCCCAATACTTTATAGGTGAAACCGTATTTTTTGTTGATAAATTGAATTCTTAATTAATTTATTGAATGAATGAAAATCCACGAATTAATTATCCACGAATCAAAATATTTTCAAATCCCCACACTTTATAGGCAGGAAACCGTATTTTTTTCAATAAATTAAATTTTTAATAAATTTATTGAATGAATAAAAATCCACGAATTAATTATCCACGAAATAATTATCCACGAATCAAAAATATTTTCAAATCCTCACACTTTATAGGCAGGAAACCGTATTTTTGTTGATATATTAAATGTTTATATAAATTCATTAAATAAATGAAAATCTACGAATTAATTATCTACGAACTGAAAATTATTAAATCGCCACACTATAGGCAGGAAACCGTATTTTTGTTAATAAATTAAATTTTTAATAAATTCATTAAATAAATAAAAATCCACGAATTAATATTCATGAAATTTTAAAATATTTTTAAATCCCCACACTTTATAGGCAGGAAACCGTATTTTTTATTAATAAATTAAGTTTTCAATAAATTTATTAAATAAATAAAACTCCATGAATAAATCATCCACGAATTAATTATCCACGAATTATTAAGATTTTCTAATCTTCAACACTTTATAGGCAAGAAACCGTATTTCTTTGTAAATGAATTGAATTTTCAATAACTTTATTAAATAAATAAAAATCCACGAATTAATTATCCACGAATTAATTATCCACGAATTAAAAATATTTTAAATCCACACACTTTATAGGCAGGAAACCGTATTTTTTGTTAATAAATTAAATTTTTAATAAATTTATTGAATAAATGAAAATCCACGAATTAATTATCCACGAATTAAAAATATTTTTAAATCCTCACACTTTATAGGCAGGAAACCGTATTTTTTTGTTATTGAATTAAATTTTTAATAAATTTATTGAATAAATAAAAATCCACGAATTAATTTGTAAGATACCCAATTCTATCAATCTAGAATGCGTGATATGTTAACTTGATATTGTAATTAATATTTAACTGTCAGTCTTTGTCAGTAATCCATATAGTTCACGTATAAATATAAAACGATGTTACATATCGTGTTTCACTGCGTTATACCCGCCTATAGGTTATGGGCTCAGATTGAAATCGAACACGATAATACGCGTTGATATACGAAAAGTGAATTCGCAAACACGAAATACCCAGTGAGAAAACCACCGCGAACTTGAAAGCGAAAAGTCGAGCTACCAGCCGAAGAAAATGGCGTACGCATCGACAACGACGAGACTTGAAACGCTCACCCGTGACAATTATGACACTTGGTGTATTCAAGCTGAAGCTTTGCTCGTGAAGAATGATAATTGGGGATACGTGTCAGGCGAAATTCCGAAACCCGTCGAGACAGGAGAAGGCGCGGATCTCGTGCGAACACAAGCCGCCGTTAAGACGTGGACAGCTAACGATCGCAAGGCCAAGGCCGACCTGATCCTAACGATTAACCCTTCGGAACTCGCACAAATTCGGGGCTGCACTACTTCTCGCGACGTATGGCAAAAACTCGAATCTGTTTATGCCTCGAAAGGACCCGCGCGAAAAGCAACTCTCCTCAAACGTCTCACGCAGCAGAAAATGCAAAACGACGACGATCTCACGACGCATCTCGCCCAGTTTTTCGACGCCGTAGACAAGCTGAAAGCCATGAACGTCGATATAAATGACGAGCTCCTTGCCATAATGTTGTTATACAGTTTGCCGAACAGTTTCGAGAATTTCCGATGTGCCATCGAATCTCGAGATAATTTGCCTAATGTTGAAGCCCTAAAGGTAAAAATTATTGAGGAGCACAATGCGAGAAGCCAAAAATCGAGTGATAATGGCAGCATCATGTTCGCGAAAACTCAGAAATCGTCCGGTAGGTTCCAGCACAAAGGTAAATCGGGCGCAAATTGTTTCAAAAACGAGTCTTATGCAAGTGATGGGAATCAAAACAAAACGAAAACGGACGGGAAAATTCGATACAAGTGCAGTTATTGTCACAAAAAGGGACATAAAGAAAGCGAATGTTGGCTTAAGAAGAATAACGAAAAAGAAAAGTCAAACGAAGCTCATAAGTGCTATTCAATGGACAACGCTCGCAGGTCGAAATATACGGACAATCTTTGGTGTTTGGATTCTGGATGTACATCGCATTTATGTTTCGATGAAAGTGCCTTCATAAACGCGAGCGTTAAAGAAGGATCGCTGAAACTTGCGAACAATTCGGAAACTCGCATATTCGGAAAAGGTGACGTACGTATTGAAATCGCTGAAAGTCCGACCAGTGTTGTTACATTAAAAGATACACTGTATGTGCCGGACTTACGATCGAATCTCATGTCAATCACAAAAATTGTGGATCAAGGGCACGATGTTACTTTTCAAAAATCGCGCGCAGTTGTGACGGATCAATGCGGTAAAACAATGCTAATCGCCAAACGCATTGGAGATCTTTTCTATCTCCGCGAACGCAAATACGATCAACGTGCGAATATCGTCTATGAAGATAGGAAACTCAAAACCGATGTCGAAACGTGGCATAGACGCCTTGGGCACCTGAACGCACGGGACCTGTCAATACTCGCCAAGGACGGGAACGTAAATGGTTTGAAGCATATGACAAAGGTTAGAGAAATCAAATGTGAGTCATGTATATCAGGAAAAATGACTAGCCTCCCTTTTGGAACCCGTGAAAGTTTCTCTAAGGAGCTTCTGGAACTGGTACATATGGACTTATGTGGGCCAATGCGTACGCAGTCATCGGGGGGCGCACGCTATTTCATAACTTTTGTAGACGATTATAGCAGAGTTTGCCTCGTATATTTTCTGAAAAAGAAAAGCGAAGCCGTGCAGAAATTCAGGGACTATAAAAATCTTGTTGAAAATCAACTCGGGCGAAGAATCAAAGCGATTCAGTCTGATAATGGCGGCGAATTCGTTAACAAGGAAATGGAGAATCTACTGAAAACATCTGGTATTCAACAACGTCTTACGGCGCCTCATACTCCACAACAGAATGGTGTAGCCGAGCGGAAAAACCGTACATTGGTCGAAGCCGCGCGGTGTATGCAGATTGACGCGAAGTTGCCTCCATCACTTTGGGCAGAAGCTATCGCCACAGCGAATTATGTTCGAAATCGATGCCCCACGAAGTCGTTGCCTGACGGAATAATTCCTATGGAAAGATGGACAGGAAAAGCAAGATCTCTCACACCTTCGCTCGTTTGGCGAACGAGCCTTCGTACTCGATAAGTCTCCAGGAAAGGGGAAATTTGAGCCCAAAGGAATTGCTGGATTTTTCGTTGGTTACGCTGATCAATCCAAAGCTTATCGAATTTATGTACCCAGCGAATGCAAAATTCACATATCTCGAGATGTCAAATTCCTGAACGAATTTCAATCGTGTCTTCCGAAGGGAAAAGGCAAACTACCAGGGAATGATTTTTCACGTCGTAACCATTCTCAGATTTCACCCGAAAATCGCATCTCCAGAGAAATCATAATGGACGCAAGCATTATTGATTTCATTGATCACCCGATTCAACATGCCGAAGATCACGTCAATGAACGTGAAGAACTTCACTCCGAAGTTGGTTTGGAACCTTTCCAGGATTGTGAATATGAACGTGAAGATCCTAATGTCGAAGATGCAGCGAGAGCAGGGACGAAACCGAAAACTAAGAGAGGTCGCGGTAGGCCGAAATTGATCAAAACTGGCAATAGAGGTCGTCCCAAAAAGCAACACAATGAGGAAGTGATCGACGAATCTATAAATGACGTAGACGTAATGAACGCGGAAGAAGATAAGGGACTTCTTTTAGATCAAGTCAACGAAGATGTCGAAAATTCCGAAGTAGATGCTTGCAAGGTGATGACCGCCATCGAAGTTCCTCTCAACGATGCATTGAAGAGTGAAGACAAAGAAGAGTGGTTTCAAGCTATCTGTTCGGAAACAAAGTGCCTTGTGGCGAACGATACTTGGGAGTTAGTCGACAGACCTAAGGATCACAATGTGATCTCATGCCGCACCATCCTACGCAACAAATTCAACCCGGACGGGAGTTTAGATAGACGAAAGGCTCGAATTGTTGCACGTGGATTTTCCCAACGGCCCGGTATAGACTTCACCAACACATTTGCTCCAGTGGCACGCCTAGATTCATTCCGATTGTTAATGGCACTATCCGCAAAACTCGGACTCCAAGTCACACAGTTGGATATAACCACAGCATACCTCAACGGTGACATGGATACCCTCGTTTACATGGAGCAGCCAATATTTATAAAAGACGCTCTTGAAAGAATCGTCGTAACTGAAAAGGATGAAATCCTTGTGGCCAAGTCTAACCGAATGCTTCGTGAACTGAGTTCCGGAGACAAAGTTTGTAAACTTCGCAAAGCAATTTACGGATTACGTCAGGCTGGCAGACAATGGCACACAAAACTCAGCAACACTCTCAAATCACTGGGATTATTGCAGACGACATCCGATTCCTGTGTTTAGGTAGACAATACTTCCAGAGGAAGTACTTACATCCTAATCTACGTAGATGATATTGTGATTGCTTCTAACAACCCGAAACGAGTCAGAGAAATCAAAGCTAGACTCTCATCCGAATACCAAGTTAAAGACCTTGGAGACATTAAATATTGTCTTGAATCGAAGTCGAGCAAATCGGAAATAAGATTTCCATTGCCCAAAGTGGATACATTAGGAAGTTCTTCGAAGTTCGAAATGTCCGACTGCAAGCCTGTAAAGTCTCCATTGGCATCTGGTACAAAACTTGAACGAGAAAAGGACATCGAAGGAAACGATACTCGTTATCCTTACCGCGAACTCATTGGAGCTCTGATGTACATCGCTATTGGGACACGCCCAGACATCGCTCATGCAGTTGTTATGCTCAGCCAGTTCAACAGCTACAATGGTAAAACGCATTGGCAATGCGCGAAGAGAATCCTGAGATACCTCCAGGGTACCATAAACCGAAAGCTGATCTACACGCAGAACGATGAGGGAATCCTCGGACACGCAGACGCGGACTGGGGAAACTGCAACCTGGACAGAAAATCCTATTCCGGATACGTTTTTTCGTTATCCGGAGCAGCAATATCTTGGACATCGCGTAAACAGAAGATCGTAGCTCTATCATCTACAGAGGCTGAATATGTAAGCCTCTCAGAAGCTATTCGAGAAGCTATTCATCTATCAAGCTTCGTAAAAGAACTTCGTCTAGACTCCTTGTCCAAAATCACCATTTCTAATGACAATCAATCAGCTGGAAAATTGGTCGAAAATCCTGTTTTCCACTCGCGGACAAAGCATGTGGACATCAAACATCATTTCATTCGACAAGCGATTCAGACCTATCCTCTTATCATCAAGTTCCTTCCTACTGAAGAAATGATAGCTGATGTTCTTACCAAGCCCTTGTCGGGCATCAAGTTTGATAATTGTGTCAGAGGTTTGGGAATTGAAGATTGTTAAAATTGAGGGGAAGTGTAAGATACCCAATTCTATCAATCTAGAATGCGTGATATGTTAACTTGATATTGTAATTAATATTTAACTGTCAGTCTTTGTCAGTAATCCATATAGTTCACGTATAAATATAAAACGATGTTACATATCGTGTTTCACTGCGTTATACCCGCCTATATAATTATCCACGAATTAAAGATATTTTTAAATCCCCACACTTCATAGGCAGGAAACCGTATTTTTTTGTCAATAAATTAAATCTTCAATGAATTAATTGAATAAATGAAAATCCACGAATTAATTATCCACGAATTAAAAATATTTTTGAATCCCCACACTTTATAGGCAGGAAACCGTATTTTTTGTTAATAAATTAAATTTTAGATGAATTTATTAAATAAATGAAAATCCACGAATTAAAAACCCACGAATTAATTATCCACGAATTAAAAATATTTTTAAATCACCACACTTTTTAGGCAGGAAACCGTATTTTTTTGTTAATAAATTAAATTTTAAATAAATTTATTAAATACATGAAAATCCACGAATTAAAAACCCACGAATTAATTATCCACGAATTAAAAATATTTTTAAATCCCCATACTTTATAGGCAGGAAACCGTATTTTTTTGTTGATAAATTGAATTCTTAATTAATTTATTGAATGAATGAAAATCCACGAATTAATTATCCACGAATCAAAAATATTTTCAAATCCCCACACTTTATAGGCAGGAAACCGTATTTTTTTCAATAAATTAAATTTTTAATAAATTTATTGAATGAATAAAAATCCACGAATTAATTATCCACGAAATAATTATCCACGAATCAAAAATATTTTCAAATCCTCACACTTTATAGGCAGGAAACCGTATTTTTTGTTGATATATTAAATGTTTAATAAATTCATTAAATAAATGAAAATCTACGAATTAATTATCCACGAACTGAAAAAATTATTAAATCGCCACACTTTATAGGCAGGAAACCGTATTTTTTGTTAATAAATTAAATTTTTAATAAATTCATTAAATAAATAAAAATCCACGAATTAATTATTCACGAATTTAAAATATTTTTAAATCCCCACACTTTATAGGCAGGAAACCGTATTTTTTTGTTAATAAATTAAGTTTTCAATAAATTTATTAAATAAATAAAATCCACGAATAAATCATCCACGAATTAATTATTCCACGGCGCATTAAGATTTTCTAATCGCCACACTGGGATAACGATCCACCACCTCGAGCATATTTTGTAAATGAATTGAATTTTTAGTCGTGATTAAATGCTCTTCAGAGATCGGATGTTTTAATCCCGCGCTCGAATCCAAATCGCGTCAACTCTAAAAGGTTCTGAATCCAGTATCGTAAGCAGTGAAGCGTGTGATAAACTCGTTTGTTTTCGGATCCAATAAATTTTGTTTTATTTTTGTGTTTCTTCAGAATTAAAAAAAAAAAATTAAAAAAACCATGACTTCCGGGGAGTGTTATGCGTATCGAACAGCTCGGACGAGATAACTACGACACGTGGAAGATACACATGGAGGCCCTCCTCGTCAAAAACGACGAGTGGGATTTCGTATCCGGAAAATCGAAGAAACCGGCCCGAACGAACGACCCGTCAAGCGAAGACAATATCGAAATGTGGACAAGATTCTATTACAAAGCAAAATCGACTATAATCCTATCAATTAGCTCCACGGAAATAAAACAGATAAAAGGTTGCACAACAGCGCGAGATGTATGGTTAAAACTTGAAGCTACGTATCAATCCAGGGTCCGGCCAAAAGGCCGCTCTACTAAAGCGTCTCACGCAACACAAAAATAACCGAATCAGATAATCGTTCGTTAACATGTGGATCAATTCTTCGACGTCATCGACAGATTGAGAGATTCGGACGTCGAAATTAATCCAGACGTGTTGGTACATACTATTGCTATACAGTTTACCAGAATCCTACGAAAATTTCTGGCGTCGCGATCGAATCACGTGACGAACTCCCGGAACCGAAGCTCTACGAATTAAAATCGTGGAAGAATATGACGCACACCGGCAGGTTCCAATTTCGTCATCAATAGCTTATTTTGCGGGAAAGAATCCGCGACATCAAAACAATCAATCGAACAAAGGTCCGACTCATGGAAACGAAAGGAAAGGATAAGGTGCAATAAATGCAAACGTTTCGGTCATAAAAGCGACCAGTGCCGCAGTCAACCGACGCACTCCAAGGACGAGTTTTCGATGGTTGCTACCGACAAAAACGCCGCCGCCGAATCATTAGCGAATTTTATCTGGACAGCGGCGTTACTGGCCATCTTTGTAAACAGCCCGAGTTATTCGAGAGCAGCGATTCCTCGAAACGAGTAACGAGTAAACTTGGCGAACAACGATGCAACTTCGAGCGTCGCGGAAGGAAAGGTATCTTTCGACGCAGATGTTCGCGGTTCAACTCACAAGGTATTTTTAAATAAGGCATATTTTGTACCCGATCTTCGCAAAATAATCTTTCCGTCGGAAAAATAACCGAAAACGGTATGAAAGTCGTTTTTTGATAATCGCGTGAGCTATCGTTTTGACCGCGTCCGAAAAAACAGTTTTAACGGCAAATAAAGTAAACGGACTCTATATCGTTCATGCGCGAGACGAATCCGCGAACACAACAGTCGAATCGCGTTCCATATGAAGAAAAAGCGAAACGTCATCGTGGCACCGTAGAATGGGACATTTAAATTTCGCGGACCTTCGCGAAGCTGTAAAAATGAACGGAACCATTAAAGGACTTTCGCGTAAAACTTTGGGCGACACGTCCGAGTGCGAAATATGTATAAAAGGGAAAATGAATCGCGCGCCATTTCCGAAGATGTCAGTGCGCGTATCAAACATTCTCGATATCGTACACGCGGACGTTTGCGGCCCAATGCGAACAGAATCGAATGCGGGATCGAAATATTTCGTCGAATTTATTGACGATCATTCGCGATGGTGCGAAGTTCGGTTCCTAAAATCGAAAGACGAAGTTTTCAAAGCTACGCAAGAATAGCTCGCTCGTGGAAAATCAAAAATCGCGAAAAGTAAAATGTCTCCAATCCGATAACGGAACGGAATTCGTCAACACGAAACTCGATCATTTCCTCAGATCGCGAGGAATTACCCGCAGACTCACCGTCCCGTACAACCCGCAGCAAAACGGAATCGCGGAGCGTAAAAATCGCAGCTTAATAGAAACAGCCAGATGTCTTTTTGATCGACGCAAATCTTCCGCCGTCTTTTGGGCAGAAGCGATAAACGCGGCAAATTATATACGTAATAGATGCCTTAGCAAAAGTCTGCGAGGAAAAACCCCGTACGAAATTTGGCACGGAAAGGCACCCGACGTGTTTTTCATCTTCGCATTTTGGTTCAAAAGTATATTGCCTAAATCGCAAACCCGGCATAAACAAATTTCAATCACGATGTTCGGAAGGTTATTTCATAGGTCACTCGGACGAAACCAAAGGATATCGCATCTGGTTACCGACCGAACGAAAAGTAATTCTTATATCGAGACGTTAAATTCTTGGCGGAACAATCGGACGAACTTCCTCGCTGCACCAACATTTTTGACGATTTCTTACCCCACTCGCGTGAAGTCGGAATCACAGGTAAAAATAAACCGAACGTGAAGAGATCGAATTTTTCTCCCGACCTGACATTAAGTTGCTTGGACATGGATCCTCAAATCACTCGCGAAAACGAAATTGATGAAACACCAGAAGAGGATCAACGCTCAACCAGAGGCATCCGGAAGACCAAGACTTATCGAAGAACAGGTTTACCAGGACGACCGCGCAAACTATTTCAAAGTGCTGGAGCCGCGGAGGATATTTTTTTGGCTTCAGGTGCCCCAACAATCGAAATCCCTGCAAAAGTTGCATTGTCAAGTGAACACGCCGAAGAATGGCGTAAGGCAATAATGGACGAAATCGAATCCATAATAAAGAACCAAACTTGGAAATTGGTCGATCGTCCTAGGGGAGCCAAAACTATCGGCAGCAGGATAGTACTTCGTAACAAATACGGTTCCAGACGGTACACTAGGATCGTCGCAAGGCACGTTTAGTCGCTCAGGGTTTTTCTCAAAACCCGGCATCCATTACTACGAAACGTTCGCTCCATATGCACGACTAAGTACAGTGCGACTCATCGCAGCACTATCGGCTCAATTCGGCATTTGGAGATTAGGCAATTCGACATCGCCACAGCATACCTGGAACGTGGAAACTTAACGAAAAATTTATATGGAACAGCCGAAGTATCTGAAGGAACCCTTCAGGACATAATTGAATCTAAACAAACATCCGAAAATTACCGGGCAGGCCAAGGAAATGTTGTCCCAAATACACTCAGGAGATAAAGTTTGCTCTCCTCCAAAGTCCCATACGGACTGAAACAGGCTGGACGGCAATGGCACTCTAAACTTCAAGAAGTTCTTCTTCAATTTGGAGCTGTTCCTTCAAAGATCGACCCATGTCTGTACTCATAAAGTCGAAGGGGGAGACACAATATTTATCGCTATATATGTCGACGACATCCTCGCCGCATCGAAGAACTCCAAATTAATACAAAACTTAGGAAAGGAGTTATCAAAACGTTTTTGAGGTCAAAGATCTCAGTAAAGCCACTCTATTGCCTCGGCATAAACATAAAGGTAGAACCAAACGGTGTAACACTGACAACCCAATTACATCGCCGACCTGCTACAACGTTTTAACATGAGTGACGCCAAGCCAGTTCACACCACTCTGGATGGTTACGTCAAATTATCGAACGAACCGAACATGGAAGAATCTAGAAGCAAACGTCCCGTATCGAGAGCCACGAGGCTGCTTAACGTATCTCAGCCCAAAGCACTCGACCTGACATCAGCCACGCCGCCAGTTGTCTCGGTCAGTTCAGCAGCCGGTACAACAAAACTCACTGGACAGCGGCAAAGAGAGTCTTAAGGTATCTAAAAGCAACTCCGGACCTTAGGCCTCACATACACGGCCAACAACCATGCATTAAAATGCTTCGTCGACTCCGACTGGGGAAATCTGCCAGACGATCGGCGATCGTACTCCAGGATGGTCACAATCCTAAGCGGATGCCCCATAAATTGGGAATCTAGGAAACAAAGGACGGTCGCACTCTCGTCCACGGAAGCAGAATACATGTCTCTAAGCGAAGGCACCTAAAGAATGCCTATATTGAAAAACTTCCTTGAAGAACTCGGTCTTCATCAACTCGCAGAAGTAACGCTGTTCGTGGACAACATGGGAGCACTCAAACTCGCCGAAAACCCGTTGTTCCACTCCAGGATCCAAACACATCGACGTGAGGTACCACTTTGTTCGCGAAGCTCTCCAGAACAAGAAATTGAAGATCAGCCACGTCGCATCGGAAGAAAACGTAGCTGACATGATGACGAAGGTTTCTAACTAATACGAAGCTACAGAGCTGCGTAAACCTTTCGGGGATGACCCGGAGTCGTCATTACAGCAAACTACACTCCGAGATGTCTGAATCGAGGAAGTGTTGGCGCAACTATCGCGAGGCGCCAGTCTGGGGAGCGATCCACCACCTCGAGCATATTTGTTATCTTTAGTTTTAGTCGTGAATAAATGCTCTTCAGAGACGGATGTTTTAATCCCGCGCTCGAATCCAAATCGCGTCAATCACAACAATTATCCACGAATTATTAAGATTTTCTAATCCCAACACTTTATAGGCAAGAAACCGTATTTCTTTGTAAATGAATTGAATTTTCAATAACTTTATTAAATAAATAAAAATCCACGAATTAATTATCCACGAATTAATTACCCACGAATTAAAAATATTTTTAAATCCACACACTTTATAGGCAGGAAACCGTATTTTTTTGTTAATAAATTAAATTTTTAATAAATTTATTAAATAAATAAAAATCCACGAATTAATTATCCACGAATTAAAAATATTTTTAAATCCTCACACCTTATAGGAAGGAAACCGTATTTTTCTGTTAATGAATTAAATTTTTAATAAATTTATTAAATAAATAAAAAATCCACGAATTAATTATCCACGAATTAAAAATATTTTTAAATCCCCACACTTTATAGGCAGGAAACCGTATTATTTTGTTAATAAATTAAAAATTTCAGTACAAAAGAAGTGCCTGATTAAAGGAATACTTTGATAGAGTATTTAATGTGCCCCTCCACCTTTTTTATATTCAATAAAATAAATTATTCCTTAAAATTTCAAAAATTTTTGTACTCAAATACTAAAATATAAAAGTAAGCTAAATTTAAGAGACTGGGTTCATACCTCATTTATAAAGGTTTATTCCTTTCTTTTATAATCAAACTTTTTGAAATCTTATTTTTTAATAGATTAATTTTAGGAACTTTTATTTCAATTTCTTCATTTAGTTGACTTAGAATATAGCTAGGGTTAGAAATAAATCTGCTATCTTTCATTCCATTAATAATGAGATCTTATTTACTAAATTCTGAATCTTCATTAAAATACTTTATGTCACAAATAATAGCTTCAATATTTATTATTGCCTCTTTTTCAATAAATTTCTTTATTTTAATTTATAATGAAGAAAATCACTTAACTTCCCAATTAATCTTTAATTCAAGCCTTTTACTAAAAATAGGTGCAGCTCCTTTCCATTTTTGGTTCCCAGAAATTATTGAAAGCCTTGATTGGATAGTTAGGCTTATTCTTTTAACTTGGCAGAAAATTGCTCCTATAATTTTACTTATGTTCAATTTAAATTTTTCATTTATTGTTTTAATTGTATTAAGATGCCTTATTGTAAGAAGAGTAAACAGATGAAATCAAATAAGAATGAAGAAAATCTTAGCTTTTTCTTCTATTAACCACATTGGTTGGATGCTAACCTTAATAATACTGAATCAATCAATTTGACTCATCTATTTCTTAATATATTCTTATAGCATTAAGCTTAGTCAGAATATTTTTTTTTTCGTAAAATCAATTCTATATCACAATTATTTGAAAATTTAACGTCAAGAAATCAGTTTAAACTATTTTTTTTTCTAACCTCTTTTCTTTGAGTGTCTTTTAGGATTTATACCTAAGTGACTTCTTATGAATTCTTCAATTCAATTTAAATTATTTACTCTAGTCCTTTCTATGATTATTTTAACTCTTTTAACTATTTACTTTTATATCCGCCTAATACTCCATTCAATAACAATTTCAAGATCCACAAAGCCTTTTAAAAGAATTAATTTCAAATTTTCAATTTTTTTTTTTAATTTCCTTAATATCTCATTACTAGTGATTTTTACTTGTCTAATAAACCAACTTCAAGGATTTGAGTTAAATAAACTTTCGACCTTCAAATTTGTCAATGAAAAATATTCAAGCCTCAGGGTTTATTTTTCAAATTTGCAATTTGAATTATAAGACTTGATAAAGGAATTTAATTCTAAAATAAATTTACAATTTATCGCCTAAATCAGCCACTTTATCGAATAAATGATTTCTTTCAACAGATCACAAAGATATTGGAACTTTATACTTTCTGTTTGGACTTTGAGCAGGATTAGTTGGGACATCACTAAGTGTTTTAATTCGACTTGAATTAAGAACCCCGGGAGCATAAATTGGAAACGACCAAATTTATAATGTTATTGTTACAGCCCATGCTTTTATTATAATTTTTTTTATAGTTATACCAGTAATAATTGGAGGATTTGGAAATTGACTTGTTCCTTTAATAATTGGTGCCCCTGATATGGCCTTCCCTCGATTGAATAATATAAGATTCTGGCTTCTCCCACCTTCTTTAAGATTATTAATCCTAAAAAGATTGATTGAAAGAGGGGCAGGTACAGGTTGAACAGTTTACCCACCATTATCTAGAAACTTGGCTCATAGAGGAGCATCGGTAGACTTAGCTATTTTTAGACTACATATAGCTGGAATCTCATCAATTTTAGGAGCGATTAATTTCATTTCCACTATTATTAATAAACGAGCTTTCAACAAAGAAGTTAAACTAATTCCTCTTTTTGTTGGATCTGTTTTTATTACAGCGATTCTTCTTCTCCTTTCCCTCCCAGTCTTAGCTGGAGCAATTATGATACTTTTAACAGACCGTAATATTAATACCTCATTTTTTGACCCTGCAGGCGGAGGACACCCAATTTTGTACCAACACTTATTCTGATTTTTTGGACATCCAGAAGTTTATATTCTAATTCTTCCTGGGTTGGGTCTAATCTCACATATTATTAGCCAAGAAAGAAATAAAAAAAATGCCTAATTTTTATTAGTCTTTTAGTTTTCACTTTAATTAACAATCTTTTAGGCCTCTACCCTTATATTTTTACAAGATCAACACATATAACTTTTTCGTTATCTTTAGCTCTACCTCTATGACTTTCATTCATATTATTTGGATGATTAACAAATACATACCATATATTAGCCCATCTTATACCTCAAGGGACACCCCCTGCTTTAATACCTTTAATAATTTGTATTGGAACTATTAGAAATTTAGTCCGACCAGGAACCTTAGCTATCCGACTTTCAGCAAATATAATTGCAGGACATTTACTCCTAACTCTCTTAGGAAAGATAGGTAATTTACTAAATTTTTTATAAACCATTTTAATTTTTACCCAAATCTTATTAATGATCCTGGAATCTGCTGTTGCTATAATCCAAGCTAACGTTTTCTCCTTCTAATAACATATAGGCCTTGACCTCTATTAGGCTCCCTTGTAACTTTTTCATTTATAATAAGAATTATTGATTTATTTAATTTCTTTAATTCTAAATTCATTTTTATTAATTTTATTATTATCATTTTAATTATATACCAATGATGACGAGATGTCACTCGTGAAACTACACTTCAAGGAAATCACACACTAAAAGTAAACCTAGGGTAACAAATCAGAATAATTCTTCCTATTGTTTCCGAAATTTTTTTATCAGATTTTTTTGAAGGTGATTTCATGCAAGTTTAACCCCTAGAATAGAAATTGGTTTAATTTGACCCCCTAAAGGAATTAAACCCTTTGATCCTGCCATAATTCCGCTACTCAACACTTTAATTCTCCTTTCCTCAGGATTGACAGTTACATGGGCACACCATGCCTTGATAGAAAATAACTTTAAAGGAGCCTTTCTAGGGTTGAGTATCACTATTATTCTAGGTGCTTATTTTTCAATTATACAAGGAATTGAATATATAGAAGCTTCATTTAATATATCTGATTCTTCTTATGGAAGAAGATTCTTTATAGCAACAGGGTTCCATGGATTACATGTTTTAATTGGAAGATTATTCTTATGAATTTGTGTATTTCGATTGAATTTAAATCATTTTAGACCCTCCCATCATTTTGGATTTGAAGCAGCTGCTTGATACTGACATTTTGTAGATGAAGTTTGATTATTCCTTTACATTTCAATTTATTGATGAGGGAGATATTTAAATAGTATAATTATCACAATTGATTTCCAATCAATGAATCTACTAAATAGTTTGAATAATTTCTTTAATTTTAAATTTAACTTTAATCATTATTCTAATTTCTAATAATTTAATGATATTTGTCAATTCAATTTCAAAAAAAAGCTTTAAAGATCGAGAAAAATTTAGACCATTTGAATGTGGATTTGACCCTAAAAATTCAGCACGCCTACCTTTTTCTTTACAATTTTTCTTAATTGCTATAATTTTTATTATTCTTGATATCGAAATTACTCTGATTATTCCTTTCATCTATATTTATAAAACTTCTCTTATAAAAAATCTATTATTAATTTTTTTTTTCAAAATTAATTTAATTCTAGGAGTCTTTCATGAATGAAACCAAGGAACCTTAAAATGAAAATTCTAGGATAAAAGTTAAATTAACATTTAAGTTGCATTTAAAAGATACTGAAAAGTTTATCTTAAATAAGAAGCAATCCCTTGCCTTTAGTTTCGACCTAAAATTTAGATTTTAGAAATCCTTATTTAATCGAAACCAAAATAGAGGTTAATCACTGTTAATGATTTAAATGAATTCATTTCCAATTAAAGAAATATACTTATAAGCTTCTAACTTATTACACAGCAAAAAGATGTTGATATTTCTAATTCACATAGTGTAAGTAAAAACATTATATTTTCATTATAAAAATAGAATTTTCTTGTAAATATTTAAAAATAAAAATGACCTTAATATCTTCAATATCTTCTTAAGCTATTTAAATTAGTAAAAAATAAAAATTATAAAAATCCATAAAATTAATATTGTTAAATTAAACTTTAAAAAATTTTTTGAAAAATATTGAAATTGCTGAGACTTAAATTTTATAAAACTCACTAATCCCCTCCCCCCATAAAATTCAAACCAACCATGGTCTAAAACCATAAAAAATATTTTTGCCCATTTTAAAGAAATTCAATTTATTCTTGAAATTCTTAAAATTCTTGAATTTCACATATTAACAAAAAATAAATGAACCTTTAACTTCAAAAAATAAATAAATCACCTCAAATTTATTTCATTTAAACTTACACCCAAAATAAACTCTATAAAAATAAACGATGAAGCTGAAATTTTTATCAAATAAGGCAATAAAATAAAAAAAGGAATTTCTAAAATTATCCAAGATAATCATCTCCCAGAAAAAATCATAACAAAAAATATAATTATTATTCTTTTCAGTATATAATTTCTCTCTTCCTTTAATGAACTTAAACTTAAAAATTTTATAGATCTAAATAATATAAAAATTGATAAACGAACTCTGTAAGACAAAGTTAATCCTGAAGAAATTAAAAAAATTAAATATAAAATAAAATTGAATGAAGAAAACGAATAAAATTCTAAAATTGAATCTTTTGAGTGAAATCCTGATATAAAAGGTAAACCACATAAAGATAAATTTCTTAAATTGAAAAACACTAAAGTAAAAGGTATTTTATTAATTAAATTACCCATGAAACGAATATTTTGAAAATCTAACATTAAATGAATAATAGAACCCGCACACATAAAAAGTAAAGCTTTAAATAAAGCATGAGTCAAAAGATGAAAAAAAGCAAGAAGAACTAAAATTCTTATTACTAACCCTAACTGTCTTAAAGTAGATAAAGCAATAATTTTTTTTAAATCATTTTCCAGATTAGCAGCTTCTCCAGATATAAATACAGTCATAATTCCAATAAATCTAATAAATCAACATAAAAACCTTGAAGAAATATTAAAACGAATTAATAAATAAACCCCTGCTGTAACCAAAGTTGAAGAATGAACTAAAGCAGAAACAGGGGTAGGAGCTGCTATTGCAGCAGGCAACCAACTTGAAAAAAGAATCTGAGCACTTTTAGTAAAATCTGCTAAAACTATTAATAACAAAATAAATTTTATAAATCAATCATTCAAATCCAAATAAAATATAAAATTTCAACTTCCATAATTTACTATCCAAGCAATTCTTGATAGAATTAATACATTACCTACTCGGTTAGAGAGAAGATGTACCAGCATCAAAAGATTTAACATTTTGGTAATAAATTACTGAACAATAAGAAATTAAACCTAAACCATGCCATCCCAAGAGAATGGAAATTAAATTAGGCCTTAGAATTATGAATATTATAGAAGTCACAAACCCTAAAACTAATAAAATAAATCGCTTAAAATGAATTTCTTCTTCCATATAATTCCTTCTATATATTACTACTATAGAAGAAATAAAAAAAACAAATCCTGAAAAAAGTATTGAAATTCAATCTAAAATAATAATAAAATTAATCACACAAGTATTTAACTCCAAAATATGAAACTTTAAAAAATAAACTTTAGAAAAATTTGATAAATAAAAACTTTATCTTGAGTAAATTGAAGAACTCATCAATAAAAAAATATAAATAACATTAAATAAATTTATAATTTAAAATCAACTGATACCTTTGATTCCACAAATCAAAATTCTTATTAAACTATTTAAATCTCATTTTTAAAAAAATAAATCTCTTTTTAAAAATAACATATTCAAGGGCAATCAATATGAAATTAAAAATAAATTTTCACGAACTGAAATTACCAGATAAGAATATATTCCTAAGTTTATTTTCCCATGTTGAGAAAAAAAAACAAATAAAGGCTATAAGCTGCTCTAAAAAAGAAATAAAAAAAATTAAAATTATAAAATAAATAAATAATCTGACTAATCTATTAATTAAACTGATTTCTCTTAATGAATTCAAAGTAGGAGGAGCTGCCATATTACCAATTAAAAACATAAACCATCAAAATGTTAATAAAGGTAACAAATTAATTAATTCCTTATTCAAATAAACTCTTCGCCTTAAAATTCGTTCATAATTTAAATTAACTAGACCGAATAGTCCAGAAGAACAAACACCATGACCTAATATCAAAATTAAAGCACCATAGATTCCTCAAGTTTTTATAGTCAAAATACCCCCCAATACTAACGATATATGAACAACAGAAGAAAAAGCAATTAAAGATTTTATATAGCCTTGACGTAAGCAAAGAATTGATAAAACAATTCCCACTTATAATGAGAAATTCACAATTAAACTACCAAACTTTAACCCAATTTTAATAAATAACCTTAAAAACCGAATCAAACCATACCCCCCTAATTTTAATATAATCCAAGCTAAAACTATTGAACCTGAAACATGAGCCTTTGGTAGTCATAAATGAACAAAAAATATAGGAAACTTAACAAAAAATACTATACTCATTAATACAAATTAAATTAAACTATCAATCTCGAAATTATTTAAAAAATTCAAAGAAAAATAAAAATCATGAATATATAATAAAAATGAAATTATAGGTAAAGAAGCAACTTTTGTGTAAAATAATAAATACAACATCGCCTGGATACGTTCAGGTTGATAGCCTCAACCTATAATAATCAAAACTACAGGGATTAACCTAGACTCAAAAAAAAAATAGAATATTATCATTCTTAAAGATGAAAAGTTAACACTAAAAATAAAATTAAAATACTAATTATAAAAATAAATAAATTTGAAAAATTTATAAATTGATAAATTTTTTCTCTTGCTATAATTATTAAAATTCCTAACCATAATGTTAACAAAATTAATCATAAACCCCTAAATTTAATCTAATAAAACAAAAATCAAATAAAGGAAAATTAAATGAAAAATATAAAATAAATCAATACAAATAAATTTATGAAAAAGTAAAATGAAATTCATTTTCTTCTAAAAATTAAAATTCTCATCATAATAAATTTATTAATAAAAAATAATCTCTACCATACCTTCGTATTATCAAAACTAATAAAGATAACCCCTTAAGCTCTCTCACAAACTCTTATAGACAAAAAATTATAGAAACATAATTTTCATAACTAAATGAATTCAAATAAAAAATATGATTAAAGAAATAAATAAAACTAAAGATTCCAAAGTTAATAAAAAAATTAAAAAATGTTTATATCTTCGAATTAAATTTATAAAAACAATTATCATTAATAAAATATGAAATTGAACCTTCATAGTTTTGATAATTCAAATAAAATAATGGTCTTGTAAACCATAAATAAGGCAACTTTTAAAACTTCAAGATAAAGAAGCCTTATCTTTAATTTCCAAAATTGAAATTTTCATTGAACTACATCTTGATATATACATATTATTAATCCTAGCTTTAATTATCCCATTTATTAACCATCCTCCAAATATTGGAATAATCATTTTTATCCAAACTATTTTGATCTAATGATTAATTGGATCAATCAGATTAAATTTTTGATTTAGCTATATTCTTATTCTTATTACTATCGGAGGACTACTAGTTTTATTTATTTACATAACAAGCCTAGCCTCAAATGAAAAATTTACAAAACATTGACTTTTTTACTATATTACCCCCCATTAATATTTTTGATAAATTGACAAACTAATCTATTTAATCTTAACGAATAAACAATTTCTCAACGACATAAAATTAATTTTTTATTTACCTCAAACAAATTTTTTAATTGACCAAATTTAAAAATTTCTTGATTCATTATATGTTACCTCCTTATTACTTTAATTGCAGTAGTAAATAAATAAAAACTACAAA
This sequence comes from Novius pumilus, assembly GCA_020654155.1. Taxonomy (NCBI): domain Eukaryota; kingdom Metazoa; phylum Arthropoda; class Insecta; order Coleoptera; family Coccinellidae; genus Novius; species Novius pumilus. The sequence continues at coordinate 24,617 of JAIFOV010000567.1, forward strand.
AATCCTCTGCGACAAATCTATGTTAATACCATTACGACAAAAATCGCCCCTATTAAAAATTGTAAATAATGCTCTAGTAGATCTACCTACACCTTCAAATATTACATTATTTTGATACTTTGGAAGATTATTAGGATTATGCTTATTAATCCAAATCATTACTGGATTATTCTTAGCAATACATTACTGCTCTAATATCGACCTTGCATTCAATAGAGTTTCACACATTTGCCGAAATGTAAACTTTGGTTGATTATTCCGAATTCTCCATGCTAATGGAGCCTCATTTTTTTTTATCTGTTTATATATACATATCGGCCGAGGAATTTATTTTAATTCTTATTCGCTTACTTATACATGAAGAGTAGGAGTAATTATCTTATTTTTAACTATAGCAACAGCTTTCCTTGGTTATGTTCTACCTTGAGGGCAAATATCTTTTTGAGGAGCAACAGTAATTACTAATTCATTATCAGCAATTCCTTATATTGGAAACTCTATTTTAATCTGATTATGGGGTGGTTTTGCTGTTGATAACGCTACCCTTTCACGATTCTTTGCATTTCATTTTATCTTTCCTTTTATTGTTACCGCTATAGTAATAATTCACTTTTTATTCCTCCACCAAACAGGCTCAAATAACCCTTTAGGAACAAATAGAAATTCAGATAAAATCCCTTTTCATCCCTTTTTTCTTGAAAATATTGTTAATTTATTAACAAAAAATACGGTTTCCTGCCTATAAAGTGTGGGGATTTAAAAATATTTTTAATTCGTGGATAATTAATTCGTGGATTTTTATTTATTTAATAAATTTATTAAAAATTTAATTTATTACCAAAAAAAATACGGTGTCCTGCCTATAAAGTGTGGGGATTTAAAAATATTTTTAATTCGTGGATAATTAATTCGTGGATTTTTAATTCGTGGATTTTTATTTATTCAATGAATTTATTGAAAATTCAATTTATCAACAAAAAAATACGGTTTCCTGGCTATAAATTGTGGGGATTTAAAAATATTTTCAATTCGTGGATAATTAATTCGTGGATAATTAATTCGTGGATTTTTATTTATTCAATAAATTTATTAAACATTTAATTTATTAACAAAAAATACGGTTTCCTTCCTATAAAGTGTGAGGATTTAAAAATATTTTCAATTCGTGGATAATTAATTCGTAGATAATAAATTCGTGGATTTTCATTTATTCGATAAATTTATTGAAAATTTATATTATTAACAAAAAAATACGGTTTCCTGCCCATAAAGTGTGAGGATTTAAAAATATTTTGATTTCGTGGATAATTAATTCGTGTATAATCAATTCGTGGATTTTTATTCATTTGATAAATTTATTAAAAATTTAATATATTAACAAAAAAATACGGTTTCCTGCCTATAAAGTGTGAGGATTTAAAAATATTTTCAATTCGTGGATAATTAATTCGTGGATAATTAATTCGTGGATAATCAATTCGTGGATAATTAATTCGTGGATTTTTATTTATTTGATAAATTTATTAAAAATTCAATTCATTAACAAACAAATACGGTTTCCTGCCTATAAAGTGTGAGGATTCAAAAATATTTTTAATTCGTGGATGAATAATTCGTGGATAATTAATTCGTGAATTTTCATTTATTTAATAAATTTATTAAAAATTTGATTCATTGTCAGAAAAATACGGTTTCCTGCCTATAAAAAGTGAGGATTTAAAAATATTTTTAATCCGTGGATAATTAATCCGTGGATAATTAATTCGTGGATTTTTGTTTATTTAATAAGTTTATTAAAAATTTAATTTATCAACAAAAAAAAACGGTTCCCTGCCTATAAAGTGTGGGTATTTGAAAATATTTCCAATTCGTGGATAATTAATTCGTGGATTCTTATTTATTTAATGAATTTATTAAAAATTTAATTCATTAACAAAAAAATACGGTTTCCTTCCTATAAAGTGTGAGGATTTAAAAATATTTTCAATTCGTGGATAATTAATTCGTAGATAATTAATTCGTGGATTTTTATTTATTTAATAAATTTATTGAAAATTTAATTTATTAACAAAAAATACGGTTTCCTTCCTATAAACTGTGAGGATTTAAACATATTTTCAATTCGTGGATAATTATTTCGTAGATAATTAAATCGTGGATTTTTATTTATTTAATAAATTTATTAAAAATTCAATTTATCAACAAAAAAATACGGTTTCCTTCCTATAAAGTGTGAGGATTCAAAAATATTTTCAATTCGTGGATAATTAATTCGTGGATTTTTATTTATTTGATAAATTTATTAAAAATTTAATTTATTAACAAAAAAATACGGTTTCCTTCCTATAAACTGTGAGGATTTAAACATATTTTCAATTCGTGGATAATTAATTCGTGGATTTTTATTTATCTAATAAATTTATTAAAAATTTAATTTATCAACAAAAAAATACGGTTTCCTGCTTATAAAGTGTGGGGATTTAAAAATATTTTCAATTCATGGATAATTAATTCGTGGATTTTTATTTATTTATTAAATTTATTAAAAATTTAATTTATTAACAAAAAAATACGGTTTCCTGCCTTTAAAGTGTGGGGATTCAAAAATATTCTCAATTCGTGGATAATTAATTCGTGGAAAATTAATTCGTGGATAATTAATTCGTGAATTTTCATTAATTCAATAAATTCATTAAAATTTAATTTATCAACAAAAAAATACGGTTTCCTGCCTATAAAGTGTGGGGATTCAAAAATATTTTTTATTCGTGGATAATTATTTCGTGGATAATTAATTCGTGGATTTTTATTTATTCAATAAATTTATTAAAGATTTAATTTATTAACAAAAAAATACGGTTTCCTTCCTATAAACTGTGAGGATTTAAACATATTTTCAATTCGTGGATACTTAATTCGTAGATAATTAAATCGTGGATTTTTTTTTATTTATTAAATTCATTAAAAATTTAATTTATCAACAAAAAAATACGGTTTCTTTCCTATAAAGTGTGAGGATTCAAAAATATTTTCAATTCGTGGATAATTGATTCGTGGATTTTTATTTATTTAATAAATTCATTAAAAATTTAATTTATTAACAAAAAAATACGGTTTCCTTCCTATAAACTGTGAGGATTTAAACATATTTTCAATTCGTGGATAATTAATTCGTAGATAATCAAATCGTGGATTTTTATTTATTTAATAAATTTATCAAAAATTTAATTTATCAACAAAAAAATACGGTTTCCCTCCTATAAAGTGTGAGGATTCAAAAATATTTTCAATTCGTGGATAATTAATTCGTGGATTTTTATTTATTTAATAAATTTATTACAAATTTAATTTATTAACAAAAAATACGGTTTCCTTCCTATAAACTGTGAGGATTTAAACATATTTTCAATTCGTTGATAATTAATTCGTAGATAATTAATTCGTGGATTTTTATTTATTTGATAAATTTATCAAAAATTTAATTTATCAACAAAAAAATACGGTTTCCTGCCTATAAAGTGTGGAGATTTAAAAATAATCTCAATTCGTGGATAATTAATTCGTGGATTTTTATTCATTTAATAAATTTATTAAAAATTTAATTTATTAACAAAATAATACGGTTTCCTGCCTTTAAAGTGTGGGGATTCAAAAATATTTTCAATTCGTGGATAATTAATTCGTGGATTTTTATTTATTTAATAAATTTATTAAAAATTTAATTTATTAACAAAAAAATACGGTTTTCTGCCTATAAAATGTGGGGATTTAAAAATATTTTTAATTCGTGGATAATTAATTCGTGGATTTTTATTTATTCAATAAATTCATTAAAAATTTAATTTATCAACAAAAAAAAACGGTTTCCTGCCTATAAAGTGTGAGGAATCAAAAATATTTCTTTAACTATGAATAATAAATTTATTATTTTTAATATTCGTGGGGGAAAAATTTATTGTTTTAGATTTTGTGGATATTTTTTGAAGAAAAATAAAAATAGAAAATTTAATTGCATGGAAATTCAAGGAAACTAAAAAATTTTAAAATTTTGAAAATTTGGTTTGAAAAAAAAAAAATTGAGAAATTTTATAAAAAAAAAAAAATCTTTTTAATTTGAAAAGTTTACATTAAAAAAAAAATGAATTCTTCAATGAATTTCTTAAAAATTGAAAATATTAACATTAAAAATAGAGAAAAAAGCTCGGTGGAATTTGAAAAGAGATTTTTTTTTATTTTAAATTTTTACGCATTTTTTTTTATAAATAATTCAATAGATATTTATTATATAAATCTTAATATATATAAATAATATTATAATCAAGGTAATATATAAATTTAAGAATATATAATTTTTTTATAAATTAAAAAAAGATAAATTTGTCATATGTAAGAACTAGAATATTAAAGGTAAATCTTATTTAGTTTAGAAAAATAAGTTATTCATATTACGACTGACATATTTCAAGCTTATAGGAAAAAAAAAAGGAGAAATTAATGAAATATTCATATTAAATAATAAAATTAGGGAGGTTTAATAGAATTTATATATTAATGAATAATTTATATATATATAGATTTATATTGATTTATTATGAAATTTAAATTTCACAATACAATAATATTTGAATATAATAATATATACTTATCATATATATCAAAGTTTAAATAGTTATTAATAACGTAAATTTTTAATGAAAAAAATTTTTATTAATGTGCCCCTCCACCTTCTTTCCTTTTCAAAACATTTAATTTTTATTTTAATTTATTAAATTTTTATTTTTCTATAAATATAATTTTGTTAATAAATTCATTTTTCAATTAATTTAAATTTTAAAGTGAATTTGATAAACTTAGTGGATTTATTCATCAAATTTGTGGATAGGATAAATGAATCTTGATAAATTTAGTGGATTTATTTATTAAATTTGTGGATAGGATAAATAAATTTGATAAATTTAGTGGATTTATTTATTAAATTTGTGGATAGGATAACTGAAATTTGATAAATTCAGTGGATTTATTTATAAATTTATTTATTTATTTTGATTGAATTTGAGGTTGGTAATTTGAGTAGTGATCGAATTTGAGGTTGGTGATTTGAGTAGTGATCGAATTGGAGGTCGGTAATTTGAGTAGCGATCGAATTTGAGGTCGGTAATTTGAGTAGTGATTGAATTCGAGGTTGGTAATTCGAGTAGCGATCGAATTCGAGGTTGGTAATTTGAGTAGCGATCGAATTCGAGGTTGGTAATTTGAGTAGCGATCGAATTCGAGGTTGGTGATTTGAGTAGTGATCGTTGAATTCGAGGTCGGTAATTTGAATAGCAATCGAATTCGAGGTTGGTAATTTGAGTAGTGATTGAATTCGAGGTTAGTAATTTGGGTAGCGAGTGAGCGATTGAATTTGAGGTTGGTAATTTGAGTAGGGATCGAATTTGAGGTTGGTAATTTGAGTAGTGATCGAATTTGAGGTCGGTAATTTGAGTAGCGATCGAATTTGAGGTCGGTAATTTGCGTAGTGATTGAATTCGAGGTTGGTAATTTGAGTAGTAATCGAATTCGAGGTTGGTAATTTGAGTAGTGATCGAATTTGAGGTCGGTAATTTGAGTAGCGATCGAATTTGAGGTCGGTAATTTGAGTAGTGATTGAATTCGAGGTTGGTAATTTGAGTAGCGATCGAATTCGAGGTTGGTAATTTGAGTAACGATCGAATTCGAGGTTGGTATTTGAGTAATGATTGAATTCGAGGTCGGTAATTTCAGTAGCGATTGGATTCGAGGTCGGTAATTTGAGTAGCAATCGAATTCGAGGTTGGTTATTTGAGTAGTGATTGAATTCGAGGTTGGTAATTTGAGTAGAGATTGAATTCGAGGTTGGTAATTTGAGTAGTGATTGAATTCGAGGTTGGTAATTTGAGTAGCGATTGAATTTGAGGTTGGTTATTTGAGTAGTGATCGAATTCGAGGTAGGTAATTTGAGTAGCGATTGAATTCGATGTTGGTAATTTGAGTAGTGATCGAATTTGAGGTTGGTAATTTGAGTAGTGATTGAATTCGAGGTTGGTAATTTGAGTAGTGATCGAATTTGAGGTAGGTAATTTGAGTAGCGATCGAATTTGAGGTTGGTAATTTGAGTAGTGATCGAATTCGAGGTCGGTAATTTGAGTAGCGATTGAATTCGAGGTTGGTAATTTGAGAAGCGATCGAATTCGAGGTTGGTTATTTGAGAAGTGATTGAATTCGAGGTTGGTAATTTGAGTAGCGATCGAATTCGAGGTTGGTAATTTGAATAGTGATCGAATTCGAGGTCGGTAATTTGAGTAGCGATTGAATTCGAGGTTGGTAATTTGAGTAGCGATCGAATTCGAGGTTGGTTATTTGAGTAGTGATCGAATTTGAGGTCGATAGTTTGAGTAGCGATTGAATTTGAGGTCGGTAATTTGAGTAGCAATCGAATTTGAGGTCGGTAATTTGAGTAGTGATTGAATTCGAGGTCGGTAATTTGAGTAGTGATCGAATTCGAGGTTGGTTATTCGAGTAGTGATTGAATTGGAGGTCGGTAATTTGAGTAGTGATCGAATTCGAGGTTGGTAATTTGAGTAGTGATCGAATTTGGGGTTGGTAATTTGAGTAGCGATCTAATTTGAGGTCGGTAATTTGAGTAGTGATCGAATTTCAGGTTGGTGATTCGAGTAGCGATCGAATTTGAGGTTGGTTATTTAAGCAGTGATTGAATTCGAGGTTGGTGATTTGAGTAGTGATTGAATTTGAGGTTGGTAATTTGAGTAGTGATTGAATTTCAGGTTGATAATTTGAGTAGCGATTAAATTCGAGGTTGGTAATTTGAGTAGCGATTGAATTCGAGGTTGGTAATTTTGTTGAAGGATAGTTCGGAAGGGTTGGTAATATGCGCGTGCGAATAATAAAACTTGCGGTAGTACTTTACGTGTCTATTGACTCTACTCGACTAACTATACGTAACGTAGCGAAAAGTGGGGGGATCGCCTGGATCTTCCCTCGCAGTATTGGATCTTCAACACTCCCCCTCGATCAAAGCTTCTCGCTATACAGTCCTTCGGACCACAGTTCTCGCCATTCCGGACAATTGGATGCATGTCTGGAGTTTTGGGTTTGGTAGACCCTTCGTCAGCATATCGGCTACGTTCTCCTCCGTTGAGACGTACGTCAGTCTAACTCGTTTGTTTGCCAAGGCTTCACAGATGAAGTGGTGACGAATGTCTATATGTTTTGTTCGCGAGTGAAATGTGGGATTTTCGGAAAGTTTTAGTGCACCCATATTATCGCTAAACAGGATAGTGTCAGTCAGTTCATCATATCCCAATTCTTTTAGAAATGCTGTCCAATATATGCACTCTTTGGTTGCTTCGATGATGGCCATATATTCTGCTTCAGTAGAGGAGAGTGCCACAGTCCTCTGTTTCTTGGACTCCCAATCTATCGGGCATCCGGCAAGGATGGATATCGTGCCGGAATATGATCGTCGATCTTCGGGACAATTTCCCCAATCGGACTCGACGTATCCCCTTATTGGTTTCTCATCGGCGGTGTACACCAGCCCTAAGTCAGCAGTTCCCTTTAGATATCTCAGTACACGTTTAGCTGGTGTCCAATGCGCTTTTTCGTACCGACCGTAGCAATGCGACAGGCACAACCGGGCCAATCCAGCGCCCCCGACGCTCCCGAGCAAGCCACCCAGAGCCAATTCGAGACGAAGGGATTCAAAAACGTGGTTCCGGCCGTCTGAAAAGACCAGTACCATACGCCGATGCCCAGGAATTCATACGCCAGCTGACTAATAACGAAGAGCTAGCGTCTGGATGCCTGGAGATCGGCGTCTTGCTGCTGGGCCTCGAGGACGGCCGAAACTACAATTTTGAGACTCTCGGTCCCGAGTTGGCTCTGGTATGCTAGTTCGGCCGCATCTGGGGCGCTGAATGGGCCTGGTTGTGCCTGTCCCACTGCTACGGTCGTGGTGAATAGCCGTGGGTGGTCCATATCCGGGCGGGTGTCGTGGGTTTCGTTGTCCCTGGAGCGCAGTTTGGGGGGACCCACAGCCATTCAACCGAACGTAGCAGTGCGACAGGCGCAACCGGGCCCATTCAGCACCCCAGATGAGGCCGAACTAGCATACCAGATCCAACTCGAGACCGAGGGTCTCAAAATTGTGGTTTCAGCCGTCCTCGAGGCCCAGAAGCAAGACGCCGATCTCCGGGCATCCATACGCTAGCTGTTCGTTATAAGGCAGCTGGTGTATGAATGCCTAGGCATCGGCGTTGGTACTGGGCTTTTCAGACGGCCGAAACCACGTTTTTGAATCACTTTGTCTCGAATTGGCTCTGGGTGGCCAGTTCGGGAGCATCGGTGGTGCTGCATGGGCCCGGTTGCGCTTGTCGCACTGCTACGGTCGGTTGAATAGCTGTGGGTCCCCCCAAACTGCGCTCCAGGGACAACGAAACCCACGACACCCGCCCGGATATGGACCACCCACGGCTATTCACCACGACCGTAGCAGTGGGACAGGCACAACCAGGCCCATTCAGCGCCCCACATGCGGCCGAACTAGCATACCAGAGCCAACTCGAGACCGAGAGTCTCAAAATTGTAGTTTCGGCCGTCTGAAAAGCCCAGCTGACTAATAACGAACAGCTAGCGTATGGATGCCTGAAGATCGGCGTCTTGCTCCTGGGCCTCGAGGACAGCCGAAACCACAGTTTTGAGACTCTCGGTCTCGAGTTGGCTCTAAGCTGGTAGTTCGGCGGCATCGGGGGCGCTGAATGGACCAGGTTGTGCCTGTCCCACTGCTACCGTCGTGGTGAATAGCCCTGGGTGGTCCATAACCGGGCGGGTGTCGTGGGTTTCGTTGTCCCTGGAGCGCAGTTTGGGGGGACCCACAGCCATTCAACCGACCGTAGCAGTGCGACAGGCGCAACAGGGCCCATCCAGCGCCCCGATGCTCCCGACCTAGCCACCCAGAGTCAATTCGAGACAAAGGGATTCAAAAACGTGGTTTCGGCCGTCTGAAAAGCCCAGTACCAACGCCGATGCCCAGGCATTCCTACGCCAGCTGACTAATAACGAAGAGCTAGCGTCTGGATGCCTGGAGATCGGCGTCTTGCTCCTGGGCCTTGAGGACGGCCGAAACCATAATTTTGAGACTCTCGGTCTCGAGTTGGCTCTGGTATGCTAGTTCGGCCGCATCTGGGGCGCTGAATGGGCCTGGTTGTGCCTGTCCCACTGCTACGGTCGTGGTGAATAGCCGTGGGTGGTCCATATCCGGGCTGGTGTCGTGGGTTTCGTTGTCCCTGGAGCGCAGTTTGGGGGGACCCACAGCCATTCAACCGACCGTAGAAGTGCCACAGGCACAACCGGGCCCATCCAGCGCCCCCGATGCTTCCGAACTAGCCACCCAGAGCCAATTCGAGACACAGGGATTCAGAAACATGGTTTCGGCCGTCTGAAAAGACCAGTTCACCACCACAGTGGCAGTGGGAAAGGCCAGCCCGGCCATCCGGCGCTCCCGATGCTCTCGAACTAGAAACCCAGAGCCAAATCGAGACCATGGGGCTCAAAACGATTGTTTCGGCCGTCTGAGAAGCCCAGGACCATACGCCAATGCCCAGGCATTCATACGCCAGCTGACTAATAACGAACAGCTAGCGTCTGGATGCCTGGAGATCGGCGTCTTGCTCCTGGGCCTCGAGGACGGCCGAAACTACAATTTTGAGACTCTCGGTCTCGAGTTGGCTCTGGTATGCTAGTTCGGCCGCATCTGGGGCGCTGAATGGGCCTGGTTGTGCCTGTCCCCCTGCTACGGTCGTTGTGAATAGCCGTGGGTGGTCCATATCCGGGCGGTTGTCGTGGGTTTCGTTGTCCCTGGAGCGCAGTTTGGGGGGACCCACAGCCATTCAACCGACCGTAGCAGTGTGACAGGCGCAACCGGGCCCATCCAGCGCCCCGATGCTCCCGAACTAGCCACCCAGAGCCAATTCGAGACAAAGGGATTCAAAAACGTGGTTTCGGCCGTCTGAAAAGCCCAGGACCATACGTCGATGCCCAGGCATTCATACGCCAGCTGACTTATAACGAACAGCTAGCGTATGGATGCCTGAAGATCGGCGTTTTGCTCCTGGGCCTCGAGGACAGCCGAAACCACAATTTTCAGACCCTCGGTCTCGAGTTGGCGTTAGGTTGCTAGTTCGGCAGCATAGGGGGCGCTGAATGGACGTGGTTGTGCCTGTCACACTGCTGCGGTCGTGGTGAATAGCTGTGGGTGGTCCATATCCGGGCGGTTGTCGTGGGTTTCGTTGTCCCAGGGCGCAGATTGGGGGATTAATTTTTTTTTTTAAAAAATTTTTTAAAAAAAAATTTTTTTTTTTTTTTTTTTTATCAAAATTAAAAAAATTTGGGAAAATTTTAAGGTTTTTAAAAATTTTGGGTTTAAAAATTTAAAATTTCCCTTTTTGGTTTTTTTTTTTGGTTTTTTGGGTTTTTTTTTTAAAAAAAAAATTTTAAAAAAAAATTTTTTTAATTTAACCCAAAAAAAAATTTTTTAAAAATTTTTTTTTTTTTTTTAAAAAAATTTTTTTCCCCCAAAAAAAAAAAAAAACCCTTTTTGGTTTAAAAATTAAAAACCCCCTTTTTTTAAATTTTTTTTTTTATTTTTTTTTTTTTTTTTTTAAAATTTTAAAATTTTTAAAAAATTTTTAATTTTTTAAAAATTTAATTTATTAACAAAAAAAGGTTCCTGAATAAAAGTTTGGGATTTAAAAATATTTTTAATTCGTGAATAATTAATTCGTGGATTATATTTATTTAATAAATTATTAAAAATTTAATTTATTAACAAAAATACGGTTTCTGCCTATAAAGTGTGGGGATTTAAAAATAGTTTTAATTCGTGGATAATTAAATCGTGGATAATCAATTCGTGGATTTTATTCATTCAATAAAGTTATTAAAAATTTAATTTTTAACAAAAAAAAAGGTTCCTGAATAAAAAGTTTGAGGATTTGAAAATATTTTTAATTCGTGAATAATTAATTGTGGTTTATATTTATTTAATAAAATTATTAAAAATTTAATTTATTAACAAAAAAACGGTTTCCTGCCTATAAATGTGGGGATTTAAAATAGTTCTAATTCGTGGATAATTATCTCGTGGATAATCAATTCGTGGATTTTTATTCATTCAATAAAGTTATTAAAAATTTAATTTAAAAAAAAAAGTTTCCTTCCTATAAAGTGTGGGATTTAAAAATATTTTAATTCGTGGATAATTAATTCGTGGATTTTATTTATTCAATAAATTTATTAAAAATTTAATTTATTAACAGAAAAATACGGTTTCCTGCCTATAAAGTGGGGATTTAAAATATTTTATTCGTGAATAATTAATCCGTGGATTTTTATTCATTCAATAAATTTATTGAAAATTTAATTTATTAAAGAAAAATACGGTTTCTGCCTATAAAGTGTGGGATTTAGAAATATTTTTAATTCGTGGATAAAATTCGTGGATTTTTATTTATTTAATAAATTTATTAAAATTTAATTTATTAACAAAAATACGGTTTCCGCCTATAAAGTGTGGGGATTCAAAATATTTTCAATTCGTGGATAATTAATTCGTGGATTTTTAATTCAATAAATTTATTGAAAATTTAATTTATTAACAAAAAATACGGTTTCCTGCCTATAAAGTGTAGGATTTAAAATATTTTTATTCGTGGATAATTAATCCGTGGATTTTTATTTATTTAATAAATTTATTAAAATTTAATTTATTAACAAAAAATACGGTTTCCGCCTATTAAGTGTGGGGATTTAAAATATTTTCAATTCGTGGATAATTAATTCGTGGTTTTATTTATTTAATAAATTTATTAAAAATTTAATTTATTAAAAAAAATACGGTTTCCTGCCTTAAAGTGTGGGATTTAAAATAAATTTAATTCGTGGATAATAATCGTGGATTTTTATTTATTTAATAAATTTATTAAAAATTTAATTAATTTACGAAAAATACGGTTTCCTTCCTAAAAGTGTGGTGTTCAGATGGACCATGTGTTCCTGGTGTTGTGGTCCCGCCCTCCGGTGGAGGGTGCGTGGTGCGCATCCTTCGAGGGAACGCAAATTGTAGATGAAGTTTTGGAGGGTAGATACAACCGTGGGTGGTAAATTTATATGAACTTATCATTTCGTTTCATTTTGGTTTTGCATGGTAAAAAAATACCATAATATCCGAAACCGTCTTTTCGTTAAGTTGCTCCAGTTCAATACCCTGACCGGTTAGGGTTACCTATTTTTTCGTTCATTTACTACCCACCACAAGGTGAACTGTCAACAAATTTTGGTAGCAGGCGTGGTTTAATAGTTTTGTTTGATTAATTTTTTCGACGGAGTTTTCGGATATTGCTCGATTTGTTTTCGTTTTAGTTGATTTCGATCGAATATCGCCTATCGTTCGTTTCTTTGTGTTGATTTCTTCCATGGTTTATGCACGGCATCGGTTCATATTATTTTCAAGCGGTGTTTGTTCCTTATTTCGTCGCGTAACCAGTTTATTATCTTCGGGCGGTCGATTGTCGTGCCGTGTATCGTGTTAATTTTCGAACGTATTTTCTTTAATTCAAATCGATTTTGTTTGTAACGTCACAGAATGACGCCGAGTTAATTGGTAATCAAATGGAACTTGAACGCCTTTCCAATTTCATTGCAAATTCTGGATAAGGTTGGAACAGAAAGCGAACACAATTTCATTTTTTCCGGACTGGAACTTTTGGAATCTTTGGTCAAAATATTCGGACCAATATCTGAAGCTTCTTGATTACCAACAAACTGACAAATCCTGAATATTTGAAGTCAGGTTTTGTGGAACTGAGTTGATTTATATTGAGGCTAAATCCACATTGTTACATCTAAAAATGAACTTAATAAACGCCTTCTTCTTGAGTAACAAGTTACTAGCATCCATCAACTATTCAAGGTACGTTTAACACTTCCAAATCTTGCAATACCAACATTTACTGGAAAACAAGCAGATTGGGAATCGTTTCATAATCGTTTTACCGCCTTTATAGATTCTAACCCTACAATGTCAGAAATTGATAAGCTTCAATATTTCAAACTCTGTGCGGGTGACGCGGCACAGAGATTGAAAGTATTCAATAGTGGATTCAAATTTCTCGGTAGCAATGGAGAAATTGAAACGTCGGTATGATAATCGATCCATCCGTCTTTTTCCACATTTTGAAGCTTTAATCGATCTTCCTCGGTACGCACCGCAACTTTCGCGATTTAGCAAGTCTAATTGACAAAGCTGAAGAATCAGTTCAAGGTTGCGAGATTGTGTTTTAATGATATTGATTGTCATTTTGTTATTCATTGCATGTTAAAAAATTTGATGCCTCTACCAAAAAGCCTGGAATTTGTCGCGTCAACAACAACAAATTTCCAACTTATTCGGCTTTGGTTAGTTTTCTAGAACATAGGTTACATTCCTTGAAACAGGCACAATCTAACATGGTAACTGAAACTAAAATTCGTAAAACCGACGCCGTTTCAGCAAATACGTCTAGTACCTCCAAACAAACTTCGGTAAGTGGATCTTGTCCACTGTGTCGTCTAAACATTCACTAAATTTCTGTTCATCTTTTGAAATTTACCCATCCTCAACGATTCGCATTTTGCAAGGATAAAAACTGTGTCTGAATTGTTTTGGTAAATCTCATTATTTAGTTAATTGTAATTCATTGAAAAGATGTTTGATTTGTAAACAGAAGCATCACACTAAGCCACAGTCCTCGCTCTTCGTTGAACTTAGCTGCACAAAAGTTCACTCCATCGTCGAAACAGTAAAACAAAATTCTCCTTCCGATTCTGACGCATTAACAATCAAAACTGTTACCATTGGTCGAATAATTTTGCTAGCCACTGCAGAGGTTTCTGTTGGGAATCAAAGGGGTTCGTATCGCGTCCGAGCTCTGGTGGATCCCGCAGCGGAAAAGTCGTTCATTTCGGAACGTCTGGTAGACTTATTGTCTTTGCCTAGGCATTCAGCTGGTGTATCGATTATTGGTGTTGGCGCAAAGAAACTTATCTGCCAGACACCAAACTACTTTCCTAATCAGTTCCAAAGATTTATCTCAATCTTTGAGGTCAACGCCTTAATTCTTTCGCAACTTACTCGCATAATGCCTATTCGAGATCTGCCTGAATTGAATTTTTCGCATCTCGAAGGTATTGACCTGGCAGACCCAATGTTTCGACAGTCCAGAAAAATTGATCTCATCCTTGGAGCAGATGTTTATCCTCAAATTATTTTTTCAGAAGGGTTGATCAAGTGGACCGAGTGGGAACTCCAGTAGCTCAAAATTCTATTTTCGGTTGGATTTTGACTGGATTGGTCGGTCATTCTCATAGTTCTCTTACTACTACCAACATTTTTCATACTTCAGTCAAACCATTATTATCCGATTTGGTTGCCAAGTTTCTGGCAAATCGAAGAATTACCCGCGCCCACATCATCGACACCCGAAGAACAATACTGTCAAGAATACTATTCTCCGAGACAGTTACCCGTACTCGAACAGTTGTTTCGTCGTTCGTCTTCCATTTCGTTTTCAGAAAAATGGCACAGATATTCGAGAAATAGCAGCAAGTTCTTTTCTGCGATCTGAAAAACGCAGACAGAAAAGTTCTATTTACCATGCTTCATATGAGTGAGTTCATTGGAATCGGGTACAGCTCGGTTTTATATTCCTCATCATGCGGTATTTAAAAGCGATAGTACAAAAATTAGAGTGGTTTTCAATGCCTCTCAACGGGGTAGTAATAGTTTGTCTCTTAATGATTTGTTATTACCTGGTCCTAAACTTCAGCAGGACATTACGGAATATTGACTAGGTGTAGATTTTTTCAAATTTGTTTTCATTGCGGATATCGTCAAAATGTTTCGTGAGATTCTGATTCACCCGGACGATAGATGCTGGCAACGCATATCTTATGGAGGTCAGAAATCTTCTGACCCTATCCAGGACTATCAAGCCCAAACTGTCACTTATGGAATGAAATCTTCTCCCTTTCTAGCAATTCAAACCCTGTTGCAATTGGCCGCTGACGGCAGCGGGACTTTTCCTTGGGTGCACAAGTGTTGCAATGTCAAACTTATGTCGATGATATTTTACGGGTGCTGATTGTTATTTCTAACGCTTTGAAAGTTAAACGTCAGATCCGGTGGAGGGTGCGTGGTGAGCATGGCCGTTGCGAGAGGAACGCAGAATTGTAGATGAAGTTTTTGGAGATTAGATACATACAGGTGGGTGAGTAAGTGAGGATTTAAAAATATTTTTAATTCGTGGATAATTAATTCGTGGATTTTTATTTATTTAATAAATTTATTAAAAATTTAATTTATTAACAAAAAATACGGTTTCCTGCCTATAAAGTGTGAGGATTTAAAAATATTTTTAATTCGTGGATAATTAATTCGTGGATTTTTATTTATTTAATAAATTTATTAAAAATTTAATTTATTAACAAAAAATACGGTTTCCTGCCTATAAAGTGTGGGGATTTAAAAATATTTTTAATTCGTGGATAATTAATTCGTGGATAATTAATTCGTGGATTTTTATTTATTCAATAAATTTATTAAAAATTTAATTTATTAACAAAAAATACGGTTTCCTGACTATAAAGTGTGAGGATTTAAAAATATTTTTAATTCGTGGATAATTAATTCGTGGATTTTTATTTATTTAATAAATTTATTAAAAATTTAATTTATTAACAAAAAATACGGTTTCCTGCCTATAAAGTGTGGGGATTTAAAAATATTTTTAATTCGTGGATAATTAATTCGTGGATAATTAATTTATTTATTCAATAAATTTATTGAAAATTTAATTTATTAACAAAAAATACGGTTTCCTGCCTATAAAGTGTGGGGATTTAAAAATATTTTTAATTCGTGGATAATTGATTCGTGGATAATTAATTCGTGGATTTTTATTTATTCAATGAATTTATTAAAAATCAAATTTATTAACAGAAAAATTGTTGGCGCAACTACCGCGAGGCGCCAGTCTGGGGAGCGATCCACCACCTCGAGCATATTTGTTATCTTTAGTTTTAGTCGTGAATAAATGCTCTTCAGAGACGGATGTTTTAATCCCGCGCTCGAATCCAAATCGCGTCAACTCTAACAGGTTCTGAGCCCAGTATCGTAAGCAGTGAAGCGTGTGATAAACTCGTTTGTTTTCGGATCCAACAAATTTTGTTTTATTTTTGTGTTTCTTCTTCCGACGTTAAAACCATGACTTCCGCGAGTGTTATGCGTATCGAACAGCTCGGACGAGATAACTACGACACGTGGAAGATACACATGGAGGCCCTCCTCGTCAAAAACGACGAGTGGGATTTCGTATCCGGAAAAACGAAGAAACCGGCCCGAACGAACGACCCGTCAAGCGAAGACAATATCGAAACGTGGACAAGATTCGATAACAAAGCAAAATCGACTATAATCCTATCAATTAGCTCCACGGAAATAAAACAGATAAAAGGTTGCACAACGGCGCGAGATGTATGGTTAAAACTTGAAGCTACGTATCAATCCAGGGGTCCGGCCAAAAAGGCCGCTCTACTAAAGCGTCTCACGCAACACAAAATAACCGAATCAGATAACGTTCGTGAACATGTGGAACAATTCTTCGACGTCATCGACAGATTGAGAGATTTGGACGTCGAAATTAATCCAGACGTGTTGGTAATACTATTGCTATACAGTTTACCAGAATCCTACGAAAATTTCCGCGTCGCGATCGAATCACGTGACGAACTCCCGAACCGGAAGCTCTACGAATTAAAATCGTGGAAGAATATGACGCACACCGGCAGGTTCAATTTCGTCATCAACAGCTTATTTTGCGGGAAAGAATCCGCGACATCAAAACAATCAATCGAACAAAGGGTCCGACTCATGGAAACGAAAGGAAAGGATAAGGTGCAATAAATGCAAACGTTTCGGTCATAAAAGCGACCAGTGCCGCAGTCAACCGACGCACTCCAAGGACGAGTTCTCGATGGCCGCTACCGACAAAGACGCCGCCGCCGAATCAAGGAGCGAATTTTATCTGGACAGCGGCGCCACAAGCCATCTTTGTAAACAGCCCGAGTTATTCGAGAGCAGCGATTCCTCGAAACGAGTAACGATAAACTTGGCGAACAACGATGCAATCTCGAGCGTCGCGGAAGGAAGGTATCTTTCGACGCAGATGTTCGCGGTTCAACTCACAAGGTATTTTTAAATAAGGCATATTTTGTACCCGATCTTCGCAAGAATCTTCTTTCCGTCGGAAAAATAACCGAAAACGGTATGAAAGTCGTTTTTGACAATCGCGGAGCTACCGTTTTGACCGCGTCCGGAAAAACAGTTTTAACGGCAAATAAAGTAAACGGACTCTATATCGTTCATGCGCGAGACGAATCCGCGAACACAACAGTCGAATCGCGTTCAATGAAGAAAAGCGAAACGTCATCGTGGCACCGTAGAATGGGACATTTAAATTTCGCGGACCTTCGCGAAGCTGTGCGGAACGGAACCATTAAAGGACTTTCGCGTAAAACTTTGGGCGACACGTCCGAGTGCGAAATATGTATAAAGGGAAAATGAATCGCGCGCCATTCCCGAAGATGTCAGTGCGCGTATCAAACATTCTCGATATCGTACACGCGGACGTTTGCGGCCCAATGCGAACAGAATCGAATGCGGGATCGAAATATTTCGTCGAATTTATTGACGATCATTCGCGATGGTGCGAAGTTCGGTTCCTAAAATCGAAAGACGAAGTTTTCAAAGCTACGCAAGAATACATCGCTCTCGTGGAAAATCAAAAATCGCGAAAAGTAAAATGTCTCCAATCCGATAACGGAACGGAATTCGTCAACACGAAACTCGATCATTTCCTCAGATCGCGAGGAATTACCCGCAGACTCACCGTCCCGTACAACCCGCAGCAAAACGGAATCGCGGAGCGTAAAAATCGCAGCTTAATAGAAACAGCCAGATGTCTTTTGATCGACGCAAATCTTCCGCCGTCTTTTTGGGCAGAAGCGATAAATGCGGCAAATTATATACGTAATAGATGCCCTAGCAAAAGTCTGCGAGGAAAAACCCGTACGAAATTTGGCACGGAAAGGCACCCGACGTGAGCCATCTTCGCATTTTTGGTTCAAAGTATATTGCCTAAATCGCAAACCCGGCATAAACAAATTTCAATCACGATGTTCGGAAGGTTATTTCATAGGTCACTCGGACGAAACCAAAGGATATCGCATCTGGTTACCGACCGAACGAAAAGTAATCTTATCAAGAGACGTTAAATTCTTGGCGGAACAATCGGACGAACTTCCTCGCTGCACCAACATTTTGACGATTTCTTACCCCACTCGCGTGAAGTCGAAGTCACAGGTAAAACAAACCCGAACGTGAAGAGATCGAATTTTTCTCCGACCCGACATTAAGTTGCTCGGACACGGATCCTCAAATCACTCGCGAAAACGAAATTGATGAAACACCAGAAGAGGATCAACGACCAACCAGAGGCCGTGGAAGACCAAGACTTATCAGAACAGGTTTACCAGGACGACCGCGCAAACTATTTCAAAGTGCTGGAGCCGCGGAGGATATTTTCTTTGCTTCAGGTGCCGCAACAATCGAAATCCCTGCAAAAGTTGCATTGTCAAGTGAACACGCCGAAGAATGGCGTAAGGCAATAATGGACGAAATCGAATCCATAATAAAGAACCAAACTTGGAAATTGGTCGATCGTCCTAGAGGGGTCAAAACTATCGGCAGCAGGATAGTACTTCGTAACAAATACGGTTCAGACGGTACACTAGATCGTCGCAAGGCACGTTTAGTCGCTCAGGGTTTTTCTCAAAAACCCGGCATCCATTACCACGAAACGTTCGCTCCAGTTGCACGACTAAGTACAGTGCGACTCATCGCAGCACTATCGGCTCAATTCGGCATGGAGATTAGGCAATTCGACATCGCCACAGCATACCTGAACGGAAATCTCAACGAAAAAATTTATATGGAACAGCCGAAGTATCTGAAGGAAACCCTTCAGGACATAATTGAATCTAACAAACATCCGAAAATTACCGGGCAGGCCAAGGAAATGTTGTCCCAAATACACTCAGGAGATAAAGTTTGCTCACTCCAAAAGTCCCTATACGGACTGAAACAGGCTGGACGGCAATGGCACTCTAAACTTCAAGAAGCTCTTCTTCAATTTGGAGCCGTTCCTTCAAAGATCGACCCATGTCTGTATCATAAAGTCGAAGGGAGACACAATACTTATCGCCATATATGTCGACGACATCCTCGCCGCATCGAAGAACTCCAAATTAATACAAAACTTAGGAAAGGAGTTATCAAAACGTTTTGAGGTCAAAGATCTCGGTAAAGCCACTTATTGCCTCGGCATAAACATAAAGGTAGAACCAAACGGTGTAACACTGACACAACCCAATTACATCGCCGACCTGCTACAACGTTTTAACATGAGTGACGCCAAGCCAGTTCACACTCCACTGGATTGCCACGTCAAATTATCGAACGAACCGAACACGGAAGAACTAGAAGCAAACGTCCCGTATCGAGGCTAATAGGCTGCTTAACGTATCTAGCCCAAAGCACTCGACCTGACATCAGCCACGCCGCCAGTTGTCTCGGTCAGTTCAGCAGCCGGTACAACAAAACTCACTGGACAGCGGCAAAGAGAGTCTTAAGGTATCTAAAAGCAACTCCGGACCTAGGCCTCACATACACGGCCAACAACCATGCATTAAAATGCTTCGTCGACTCCGACTGGGGAAACTGCCAAGACGATCGGCGATCGTACTCCAGGATGGTCACAATCCTAAGCGGATGCCCCATAAATTGGGAATCTAGGAAACAAAGGACGGTCGCACTCTCGTCCACGGAAGCAGAATACATGTCTCTAAGCGAAGGCACTAAAGAATGCCTATATTGGAAAAGCTTCCTTGAAGAACTCGGTCTTCATCAACTCGCAGAAGTAACGCTGTTCGTGGACAACATGGGAGCACTCAAACTCGCCGAAAACCCGTTGTTCCACTCCAGGACCAAACACATCGACGTGAGGTACCACTTTGTTCGCGAAGCTCTCCAGAACAAGAAATTGAAGATCAGCCACGTCGCATCGGAAGAAAACGTAGCTGACATGATGACGAAGGCTCTAACCAATACGAAGCTACAGAGCTGCGTAAACCTTTCGGGGATGACCCGGAGTCGTCATTAGAGCAAACTACACTCGAGATGTTCGAATCGAGGGGGAGTGTTGGCGCAACTACCGCGAGGCGCCAGTCTTGGGAGCGATCCACCACCTCGAGCATATTTGTTATCTTTAGTTTTAGTCGTGAATAAATGCTCTTCAGAGACGGATGTTTTAATCCCGCGCTCGAATCCAAATCGCGTCAACTCTAATTAATTCGTGGATTTTTATTTATTTAATAAATTTATTAAAAATTTAATTTATTAACAAAAAATACGGTTTCCTGCCTATAAAGTGTGGGGATTTAAAAATATTTTTAATTCGTGGATAATTAATTCGTGGATTTTTATTTATTTAATAAATTTATTAAAAATTTAATTTATTAACAAAAAATACGGTTTCCTGCCTATAAAGTGTGAGGATTTAAAAATATTTTTAATTCGTGGATAATTATTCGTGGATAATAATTCGTGGATTTTTATTTATTCAATAAATTTATTAAAAATTTAATTTATTAACAAAAAATACGGTTTCCTGCCTATAAAGTGTGAGGATTTAAAAATATTTTAATTCGTGGATAATTAATTCGTGGATAATTAATTCGTGGATTTTTATTTATTCAATAAATTTATTAAAAATTTAATTTATTAACAAAAAATACGGTTTCCTGCCTATAAAGTGTGAGGATTTAAAAATATTTTTAATTCGTGGATAATTAATTCGTGGATTTTTATTTATTTAATAAATTTATTAAAAATTTAATTTATTAACAAAAAAATACGGTTTCCTGCCTATAAAGTGTGAGGATTTAAAAATATTTTAATTAATTCGTGGATAATTAATTCGTGGATTTTTATTTATTCAATAAATTTATTGAAAATTTAATTTATTAACAAAAAATACGGTTTCCTGCCTATAAAGTGTGGGGATTTAAAAATATTTTTAATTCGTGGATAATTAATTCGTGGATTTTTATTTATTCAATAAATTTATTAAAAATTTAATTTATTAACAAAAAATACGGTTTCCTGCCTATAAAGTGTGGGGATTTAAAAATATTTTAGATAATTCGTGGATAATTAATTCGTGGATTTTTATTTATTTCAATAAATTTATTAAAAATTTAATTTATTAACAAAAAATACGGTTTCCTGCCTATAAAGTGTGAGGATTTAAAAATATTTTTAATTCGTGGATAATTAATTCGTGGATTTTTATTTATTTAATAAATTTATTAAAAATTTAATTTATTAACAAAAAATACGGTTTCCTGCCTATAAAGTGTGAGGATTTAAAAATATTTTTAATTCGTGGATAATTAATTCGTGGATTAATTTTATTTTATTTAATAAATTTATTAAAAATTTAATTTATTAACAAAAAATACGGTTTCCTGCCTATAAAGTGTGAGGATTTAAAAATATTGGATTAATTCGTGGATAATTAATTCGTGGATTTTTATTTATTTAATAAATTTATTAAAAATTTAATTTATTAACAAAAAATACGGTTTCCTGCCTATAAAGTGTGAGGATTTAAAAATATTTTCGTGGATAATTAATTCGTGGATAATTAATTCGTGGATTTTTATTTATTTAATAAATTTATTAAAAATTTAATTTATTAACAAAAATACGGTTTCCTGCCTATAAAGTGTGAGGATTTAAAATATTTTTAATTCGTGGATAATTAATTCGTGGATTTTTATTTATTCAATAAATTTATTAAAAATTTAATTTATTAACAAAAAAAACGGTTTCCTGCCTATAAAGTGTGAGGATTTATATTTTTAATTCGTGGATAATTAATTCGTGGATAATTTTTATTTATTTAATAAATTTATTAAAAATTTAATTTATTAACAAAAAATACGGTTTCCTGCCTATAAAGTGTGAGGATTTAAAAATATTTTTAATTCGTGGATAATTAATTCGTGGATTTTTATTTATTTAATAAATTTATTGAAAATTTAATTTATTAGCGAAAAAATACGGTTTCCTGCCTATAAAGTGTGGGGATTTAAAAATATTTTTAATTCGTGGATAATTAATTCGTGGATATTTATTAATAAATTTCGTGAAAATTTTATTTATTCAATAAATTTATTAAAAATTTAATTTATTAACAAAAAAATACGGTTTCCTGCCTATAAAGTGTGAGGATTTAAAAATATTTTTAATTCGTGGATAATTAATTCGTGGATAATTAATTCGTGGATTTTTATTTATTTAATAAATTTATTGAAAATTTAATTTATTAACAAAAAATACGGTTTCCTGCCTATAAAGTGTGAGGATTTAAAAATATTTTTAATTCGTGGATAATTAATTCGTGGATTTTATTTATTTAATAAATTTATTAAAAATTTAATTTATTAACAAAAAATACGGTTTCCTGCCTATAAAGTGTGGGGATTTAAAAATATTTTTAATTCGTGGATAATTAATCCGTGGATTTTTATTTATTTAATAAATTTATTGAAAATTTAATTTATTAACAAAAAATACGGTTTCCTGCCTATAAAGTGTGAGGATTTAAGAATATTTTGAATTCGTGGATAATTAATTCGTGGATTTTTATTTATTTAATAAATTTATTGAAAATTTAATTTATTAACAAAAAAATACGGTTTCCTGCCTATAAAGTGTGGGGATTTAGAAATATTTTTGATTCGTGGATAATTAATCCGTGGATTTTTATTTATTTAATAAATATATTGAAAATTTAATTTATCAACAAAAAAATACGGTTTCCTGCCTATAAAGTAAGGGGATTTAAAAATATTTTCAATTCGTAGATAATTAATTCATGGATTTTTATTTAATAAATTTATTAAAAATTTAATTTATTAACAAAAAATTTAATTTATTAATTAAAAAAATACGGTTTCCTGCCTATAAAGTGTGAGGATTTAAAAATACGGTTTTTGCCTATAAATTTAAAAATATTTTTAATTCGTGGATAATTAATTCGTGGATTTTTATTTATTCAATAAATTTATTAAAAATTTAATTTATTAACAAAAAATACGGTTTCCTGCCTATAAAGTGTGGGGATTTAAAAATATTTTTAATTCGTGGATAATTAATTCGTGGATAATTAATTCGTGGATTTTTATTTATTTAATAAATTTATTAAAAATTTAATTTATTAACAAAAAATACGGTTTCCTGCCTATAAAGTGTGAGGATTTAAAATATTTTTAATTCGTGGATAATTAATTCGTGGATTTTTATTTATTTAATAAATTTATTAAAAATTTAATTTATTAACAAAAAATACGGTTTCCTGCCTATAAAGTGTGAGGATTTAAAATATTTTTAATTCGTGGATAATTAATTCGTGGATTTTTATTTATTTAATAAATTTATTGAAAATTTAATTTATTAACAAAAAATACGGTTTCCTGCCTATAAAGTGTGGGGATTTAAAAATATTTTTAATTCGTGGATAATTAATTCGTGGATAATTAATTCGTGGATTTTTATTTATTTAATAAATTTATTAAAAATTTAATTTATTAACAAAAAATACGGTTTCCTGCCTATAAAGTGTGAGGATTTAAAAATATTTTTAATTCGTGGATAATTAATTCGTGGATTTTTATTTATTTAATAAATTTATTAAAAATTTAATTTATTAACAAAAAATACGGTTTCCTGCCTATAAAGTGTGAGGATTTAAAAATATTTTTAATTCGTGGATAATTAATTCGTGGATTTTTATTTTATTTAATAAATTTATTAAAAATTTAATTTATTAACAAAAAATACGGTTTCCTGCCTATAAAGTGTGGGGATTTAAAAATATTTTTAATTCGTGGATAATTAATTCGTGGATTTTTATTTATTTAATAAATTTATTAAAAATTTAATTTATTAACAAAAAATACGGTTTCCTGCCTATAAAGTGTGAGGATTTAAAAATATTTTTGGATAATTAATTCGTGGATAATTAATTCGTGGATTTTTATTTATTTAATAAATTTATTAAAAATTTAATTTATTAACAAAAAATACGGTTTCCTGCCTATAAAGTGTGGGGATTTAAAAATATTTTTAATTCGTGGATAATTAATTCGTGGATTTTTATTTATTTAATAAATTTATTAAAAATTTAATTTATTAACAAAAAATACGGTTTCCTGCCTATAAAGTGTGAGGATTTAAAAATATTTTAATTCGTGGATAATTAATTCGTGGATTTTTATTTATTTAATAAATTTATTAAAAATTTAATTTATTAACAAAAAATACGGTTTCCTGCCTATAAAGTGTGGGGATTTAAAAATATTTTTAATTCGTGGATAATTAATTCGTGGATTTTTATTTATTTAATAAATTTATTAAAAATTTAATTTATTAACAAAAAATACGGTTTCCTGCCTATAAAGTGTAGGATTTAAAAATATTTTTAATTCGTGGATAATTAATTCGTGGATTTTTATTTATTTAATAAATTTATTAAAAATTTAATTTATTAACAAAAAATACGGTTTCCTGCCTATAAAGTGTGAGGATTTAAAAATATTTTTAATTCGTGGATAATTAATTCGTGGATTTTTATTTATTTAATAAATTTATTAAAAATTTAATTTATTAACAAAAAATACGGTTTCCTGCCTATAAAGTGTGGGGATTTAAAAATATTTTTAATTCGTGGATAATTAATTCGTGGATTTTTATTTATTTAATAAATTTATTAAAAATTTAATTTATTAACAAAAATACGGTTTCCTGCCTATAAAGTGTGGGGATTTAAAAATATTTTTAATTCGTGGATAATTAATTCGTGGATTTTTATTTATTTAATAAATTTATTAAAAATTTAATTTATTAACAAAAAATACGGTTTCCTGCCTATAAAGTGTGAGGATTTAAAAATATTTTTAATTCGTGGATAATTAATTCGTGGATTTTTATTTATTTAATAAATTTATTAAAAATTTAATTTATTAACAAAAAATACGGTTTCCTGCCTATAAAGTGTGAGGATTTAAAAATATTTTTAATTCGTGGATAATTAATTCGTGGATAATTAATTCGTGGATTTTTATTTATTTAATAAATTTATTAAAAATTTAATTTATTAACAAAAAATACGGTTTCCTGCCTATAAAGTGTGAGGATTTAAAAATTTTTAATTCGTGGATAATTAATTCGTGGATAATTAATTCGTGGATTTTTATTTATTTAATAAATTTATTAAAAATTTAATTTATTAACAAAAAATACGGTTTCCTGCCTATAAAGTGTGGGGATTTAAAAATATTTTTAATTCGTGGATAATTAATTCGTGGATTTTTATTTATTTAATAAATTTATTAAAAATTTAATTTATTAACAAAAAATACGGTTTCCTGCCTATAAAGTGTGGGGATTTAAAATATATTTTTAATTCGTGGATAATTAATTCGTGGATTTTTATTTATTTAATAAATTTATTAAAAATTTAATTTATTAACAAAAAATACGGTTTCCTGCCTATAAAGTGTGAGGATTTAAAAATATTTTTAATTCGTGGATAATTAATTCGTGGATTTTTATTTATTTAATAAATTTATTAAAAATTTAATTTATTAACAAAAAATACGGTTTCCTGCCTATAAAGTGTGAGGATTTAAAAATATTTTTAATTCGTGGATAATTAATTCGTGGATAATTATTTTCGTGGATTTATTCAATAAATTTATTAAAAATTTAATTTATTAACAAAAAATACGGTTTCCTGCCTATAAAGTGTGAGGATTTAAAAATATTTTCAATTCGTGGATAATTAATTCGTGGATAATTAATTCGTGGATTTTATTTAATCAATAAATTTATTAAAAATTTAATTTATTAACAAAAAATACGGTTTCCTGCCTATAAAGTGTGAGGATTTAAAAATATTTTTAATTCGTGGATAATTAATTCGTGGATTTTTATTTATTTAATAAATTTATTGAAAATTTAATTTATTAACAAAAAATACGGTTTCCTGCCTATAAAGTGTGAGGATTTAAAAATATTTTTAATTCGTGGATAATTAATTCGTGGATTTTTATTTATTTAATAAATTTATTAAAAATTTAATTTATTAACAAAAAATACGGTTTCCTGCCTATAAAGTGTGAGGATTTAAAATATAATTCGTTAATTAATTCGTGGATAATTAATTCGTGGATTTTTATTTATTTAATAAATTTATTAAAAATTTAATTTATTAACAAAAATACGGTTTTTCCTGCCTATAAAGTGTTCGTGGATTTATTTAAAATGAAAATTTAATTTATTTTAATTCGTCCTGATAATTGAGGATTCGTGGATAATTAATTCGTGGATAATTAATTTTTATTTTTAATAAATTTATTAAAAATTTAATTTATTAACAAAAAATACGGTTTCCTGCCTATAAAGTGTGGGGATTTAAAAATATTTTTAATTCGTGGATAATTAATTCGTGGATTTTTATTTATTTAATAAATTTATTAAAAATTTAATTTATTAACAAAAAATACGGTTTCCTGCCTATAAAGTGTGAGGATTTAAAAATATTTTTAATTCGTGGATAATTAATTCGTGGATTTTTATTTATTTAATAAATTTATTAAAAATTTAATTTATTAACAAAAAATACGGTTTCCTGCCTATAAAGTGTGGGGATTTAAAAATATTTTTAATTCGTGGATAATTAATTCGTGGATTAATTAACAAAAAATACGGTTTCCTGCCTATAAAGTGTGAGGATTTAAAAATTTTCAATTCGTGGATAATTAATTCGTTTATTTATTTAATAAATTTATTAAAAATTTAATTTATTAACAAAAATACGGTTTCCTGCCTATAAAGTGTGGGGATTTAAAAATATTTTTAATTCGTGGATAATTAATTCGTGGATTTTTATTTATTTAATAAATTTATTAAAAATTTAATTTATTAACAAAAATACGGTTTCCTGCCTATAAAGTGTGAGGATTTAAAAATATTTTTAATTCGTGGATAATTAATTCGTGGATAATTAATTATTTATTTTAATAAATTTATTAAAAATTTAATTTATTAACAAAAAATACGGTTTCCTGCCTATAAAGTGTGAGGATTTAAAAATATTTTTAATTCGTGGATAATTAATTCGTGGATTTTCATGGATTTTTTTTATTTCAATAAATTTATTAAAAATTTAATTTATTAACAAAAAAATACGGTTTCCTGCCTATAAAGTGTGAGGATTTAAAAATATTTTTAATTCGTGGATAATTAATTCGTGGATTTTTATTTATTTAATAAATTTATTAAAAATTTAATTTATTAACAAAAAATACGGTTTCCTGCCTATAAAGTGTGGGGATTTAAAAATATTTTTAATTCGTGGATAATTAATTCGTGGATAATTAATTCGTGGATTTTATTTATTTAATAAATTTATTAAAAATTTAATTTATTAACAAAAAATACGGTTTCCTGCCTATAAAGTGTGGGGATTTAAATATTTTTAATTCGTGGATAATTAATTCGTGGATTTTTATTTATTTAATAAATTTATTGAAAATTTAATTTATTAACAAAAAATACGGTTTCCTGCCTATAAAGTGTGAGGATTTAAAAATATTTTAATTCGTGGATAATTAATTCGTGGATTTTTATTTATTTAATAAATTTATTAAAAATTTAATTTATTAACAAAAAATACGGTTTCCTGCCTATAAAGTGTGAGGATTTAAAAATATTTTCAATTCGTGGATAATTAATTCGTGGATTTTTATTTATTTAATAAATTTATTAAAAATTTAATTTATTAACAAAAAATACGGTTTCCTGCCTATAAAGTGTGGGGATTTAAAAATATTTTTCAATTCGTGGATAATTAATTCGTGGATAATTAATTCGTGGATTTTATTTATTTAATAAATTTATTAAAAATTTAATTTATTAACAAAAAATACGGTTTCCTGCCTATAAAGTGTGAGGATTTAAAAATATTTTAATTCGTGGATATATTAATTCGTGGATAATAATTAATTCGTGGATTTTTATTTACAAAAATAAATTTATTAAAATTTAATTTATTAACAAAAAATACGGTTTCCTGCCTATAAAGTGTGGGGATTTAAAAATATTTTTAATTCGTGGATAATTAATTCGTGGATAATTAATTCGTGGATTTTTATTTATTTAATAAATTTATTAAAAATTTAATTTATTAACAAAAAATACGGTTTCCTGCCTATAAAGTGTGAGGATTTAAAATATTTTCAATTTCGATAATTAATTCGTGGATAATTAATTCGTGGATTTTTATTTATTTAATAAATTTATTAAAAATTTAATTTATTAACAAAAAATACGGTTTCCTGCCTATAAAGTGTGAGGATTTAAAAATATTTTTAATTCGTGGATAATTAATTCGTGGATAATTAATTCGTGGATTTTATTTATTTAATAAATTTATTAAAAATTTAATTTATTAACAAAAAATACGGTTTCCTGCCTATAAAGTGTGAGGATTTAAAAATATTTTCAATTCGTGGATAATTAATTCGTGGATAATTAATTCGTTATTTATTTATTCAATAAATTTATTAAAAATTTAATTTATTAACAAAAAATACGGTTTCCTGCCTATAAAGTGTGAGGATTTAAAAATATTTTTAATTCGTGGATAATTAATTCGTGGATTTTTATTTATTTAATAAATTTATTGAAAATTTAATTTATTAACAAAAAATACGGTTTCCTGCCTATAAAGTGTAGGGATTTAAAAATATTTTTAATTCGTGGATAATTAATTCGTGGATTTTTATTTATTTAATAAATTTATTAAAAATTTAATTTATTAACAAAAAATACGGTT
Source organism: Novius pumilus (assembly GCA_020654155.1). Taxonomy (NCBI): domain Eukaryota; kingdom Metazoa; phylum Arthropoda; class Insecta; order Coleoptera; family Coccinellidae; genus Novius; species Novius pumilus. Next base: position 53,773 of record JAIFOV010000567.1, read on the forward strand.
TCCTGCCTATAAAGTGTGAGGATTTAAAAATATTTTTAATTCGTGGATAATTAATTCGTGGATAATTAATTCGTGGATTTTATTTATTCAATAAATTTATTAAAAATTTAATTTATTAACAAAAAATACGGTTTCCTGCCTATAAAGTGTGGGGATTTAAAAATATTTTTAATTCGTGGATAATTAATTCGTGGATAATTAATTCGTGGATTTTTATTTATTCAATAAATTTATTAAAAATTTAATTTATTAACAAAAAATACGGTTTCCTGCCTATAAAGTGTGAGGATTTAAAAATATTTTGCCTATAATTCGTGGATATATTTTAATTCGTGGATAATTAATTCGTGGATTTTTATTTATTTAATAAATTTATTAAAAATTTAATTTATTAACAAAAAATACGGTTTCCTGCCTATAAAGTGTGAGGATTTAAAAATATTTTTAATTCGTGGATAATTAATTCGTGGATTTTTATTTATTTAATAAATTTATTAAAAATTTAATTTATTAACAAAAAATACGGTTTCCTGCCTATAAAGTGTGAGGATTTAAAAATATTTTTAATTCGTGGATAATTAATTCGTGGATTTTTATTTATTTAATAAATTTATTAAAAATTTAATTTATTAACAAAAAATACGGTTTCCTGCCTATAAAGTGTGAGGATTTAAAAATATTTTTAATTCGTGGATAATTAATTCGTGGATTTTTATTTATTTAATAAATTTATTAAAAATTTAATTTATTAACAAAAAATACGGTTTCCTGCCTATAAAGTGTGGGGATTTAAAAATATTTTTAATTCGTGGATTAATTAATTCGTGGATTTTTATTTATTTAATAAATTTATTAAAAATTTAATTTATTAACAAAAAATACGGTTTCCTGCCTATAAAGTGTGAGGATTTAAAAATATTTTTAATTCGTGGATAATTAATTCGTGGATTTTTATTTATTTAATAAATTTATTAAAAATTTAATTTATTAACAAAAAATACGGTTTCCTGCCTATAAAGTGTGAGGATTTAAAAATATTTTTAATTCGTGGATAATTAATTCGTGGATAATTAATTCGTGGATTTTTATTTATTTAATAAATTTATTAAAAATTTAATTTATTAACAAAAAAATACGGTTTCCTGCCTATAAAGTGTGAGGATTTAAAAATATTTTTAATTCGTGGATAATTAATTCGTGGATTTTTATTTATTTTAAGAAATTTATTAAAAATTTAATTTATTAACAAAAAATACGGTTTCCTGCCTATAAAGTGTGAGGATTTAAAAATATTTTTAATTCGTGGATAATTAATTCGTGGATTTTTATTTATTATTTAATAAATTTATTAAAATTTAATTTATTAACAAAAAATACGGTTTCCTGCCTATAAAGTGTGAGGATTTAAAAATATTTTTAATTCGTGGATAATTAATTCGTGGATTTTAATTTATTTTATAAATTTATTAAAAATTTAATTTATTAACAAAAAATACGGTTTCCTGCCTATAAAGTGTGAGGATTTAAAAATATTTTTAATTCGTGGATAATTAATTCGTGGATAATTAATTCGTGGATTTTTATTTTTAATAAATTTATTAAAAATTTAATTTATTAAAAAAATATGGTTTTATTTATTAAATAAATTTAAAAAAAATTTAATTTATTAACAAAAAATACGGTTTCCTGCCTATAAAGTGTAAGGATTAACAAAAAAATATAAAGTGTGAGGATTTTTATTTTCAATTCGTGGATAATTAATTCGTGGATTTTTATTTATTCAATAAATTTATTGAAAATTTAATTTATTAACAAAAAATACGGTTTCCTGCCTATAAAGTGTGAGGATTTAAAAATATTTTTAATTCGTGGATAATTAATTCGTGGATAATTAATTCGTGGATTTTATTTATTCAATAAATTTATTAAAAATTTAATTTATTAACAAAAAATACGGTTTCCTGCCTATAAAGTGTGGGGATTTAAAAATATTTTTAATTCGTGGATAATTAATTCGTGGATTTTTATTTATTTAATAAATTTATTAAAAATTTAATTTATTAACAAAAAATACGGTTTCCTGCCTATAAAGTGTGAGGATTTAAAAATATTTTTCTAATTCGTGGATAATTAATTCGTGGATTTTTATTTATTTAATAAATTTATTAAAAATTTAATTTATTAACAAAAATACGGTTTCCTGCCTATAAAGTGTGATTTAAAAATATTTTTAATTCGTGGATAATTAATTCGTGGATAATTAATTCGTGGATTTTTATTTATTTAATAAATTTATTAAAAATTTAATTTATTAACAAAAAATACGGTTTCCTGCCTATAAAGTGTGAGGATTTAAAAATATTTTTAATTCGTGGATAATTAATTCGTGGATTAATTCGTGGATTTTATTTATTCAATAAATTTATTAAAAATTTAATTTATTAACAAAAAATACGGTTTCCTGCCTATAAAGTGTGAGGATTTAAAAATATTTTTAATTCGTGGATAATTATTCGTGGATAATAATTCGTGGATTTTATTTATTTAATAAATTTATTAAAAATTTAATTTATTAACAAAAAATACGGTTTCCTGCCTATAAAGTGTGAGGATTTAAAAATATTTTTAATTCGTGGATAATTAATTCGTGGATTTTTTTATTTAATAAATTTATTGAAAATTTAATTTAATAAATTTATTAAAAATTTAATTTATTAACAAAAAATACGGTTTCCTGCCTATAAAGTGTAAAAAGGATTTATTAACAAAAATACGGTTTCCTGCCTATAAATTTGGATTTAAAAATATTTTTAATTAATTCGTGGATAATTAATTCGTGGATTTTTATTTATTTAATAAATTTATTAAAAATTTAATTTATTAACAAAAAATACGGTTTCCTGCCTATAAAGTGTGAGGATTTAAAAATATTTTTAATTCGTGGATAATTAATTCGTGGATAATTAATTCGTGGATTTTTATTTATTCAATAAATTTATTAAAAATTTAATTTATTAACAAAAAATACGGTTTCCTGCCTATAAAGTGTGAGGATTTAAAAATATTTTTAATTCGTGGATAATTAATTCGTGGATTTTTATTTATTTAATAAATTTATTAAAAATTTAATTTATTAACAAAAAATACGGTTTCCTGCCTATAAAGTGTGAGGATTTAAAAATATTTTTAATTCGTGGATAATTAATTCGTGGATTTTTATTTATTTAATAAATTTATTAAAAATTTAATTTATTAACAAAAAATACGGTTTCCTGCCTATAAAGTGTGAGGATTTAAAAATATTTTTAATTCGTGGATAATTAATTCGTGGATAATTAATTCGTGGATTTTTATTTATTCAATAAATTTATTAAAAATTTAATTTATTAACAAAAAATACGGTTTCCTGCCTATAAAGTGTGAGGATTTAAAAATATTTTTAATTCGTGGATAATTAATTCGTGGATTTTATTTATTCAATAAATTTATTAAAAATTTAATTTATTAACAAAAAAATACGGTTTCCTGCCTATAAAGTGTGGGGATTTAAAAATATTTTCGTGGATAATTAATTCGTGGATAATTAATTCGTGGATTTTTATTTATTTAATAAATTTATTGAAAATTTAATTTATTAACAAAAAATACGGTTTCCTGCCTATAAAGTGTGAGGATTTAAAAATATTTTAATTCGTGGATAATTAATTCGTGGATTTTATTTATTTAATAAATTTATTAAAAATTTAATTTATTAACAAAAAATACGGTTTCCTGCCTATAAAGTGTGAGGATTTAAAATATTTTTAATTCGTGGATAATTAATTCGTGGATAATTAATTCGTGGATTTTTATTTATTCAATAAATTTATTAAAAATTTAATTTATTAACAAAAAATACGGTTTCCTGCCTATAAAGTGTGAGGATTTAAAAATATTTTTAATTCGTGGATAATTAATTCGTGGATTTTATTTATTTAATAAATTTATTAAAAATTTAATTTATTAACAAAAAATACGGTTTCCTGCCTATAAAGTGTGAGGATTTAAAAATATTTTTAATTCGTGGATAATTAATTCGTGGATTTTTATTTATTTCAATAAATTTATTAAAAATTTAATTTATTAACAAAAATACGGTTTCCTGCCTATAAAGTGTGGGGATTTAAAAATATTTTTAATTCGTGGATAATTAATTCGTGGATTTTTATTTATTTATTCAATAAATTTATTAAAAATTTAATTTATTAATAAAACGTGGAAAAATACGGTTTCCTGCCTATAAAGTGTGAGGATTTAAAATATTTTTAATTCGTGGATAATTAATTCGTGGATAATTAATTCGTGGATTTTTATTTATTCAATAAATTTATTAAAAATTTAATTTATTAACAAAAAATACGGTTTCCTGCCTATAAAGTGTGAGGATTTAAAAATATTTTTAATTCGTGGATAATTAATTCGTGGATTTTTATTTATTTAATAAATTTATTAAAAATTTAATTTATTAACAAAAAATACGGTTTCCTGCCTATAAAGTGTGGGGATTTAAAAATATTTTTAATTCGTGGATAATTAATTCGTGGATTCGTGGATTTTATTTATTTAATAAATTTATTGAAAATTTAATTTATTAACAAAAAATACGGTTTCCTGCCTATAAAGTGTGGGGATTTAAAAATATTTTTAATTCGTGGATAATTAATTCGTGGATTTTTATTTATTCAATAAATTTATTAAAAATTTAATTTATTAACAAAAAATACGGTTTCCTGCCTATAAAGTGTGAGGGATTAAAAATATTTTTAATTCGTGGATAATTAATTCGTGGATTTTTATTTATTTAATAAATTTATTAAAAATTTAATTTATTAACAAAAAATACGGTTTCCTGCCTATAAAGTGTGAGGATTTAAAAATATTTTTAATTCGTGGATAATTAATTCGTGGATTTTTATTTATTTAATAAATTTATTAAAAATTTAATTTATTAACAAAAAATACGGTTTCCTGCCTATAAAGTGTGAGGATTTAAAAATATTAATTCGTGGATAATTAATTCGTGGATTAATTTGGAATTTCGTGGATTTTTATTTATTCAATAAATTTATTAAAAATTTAATTTATTAACAAAAAATACGGTTTCCTGCCTATAAAGTGTGAGGATTTAAAAATATTTTTAATTCGTGGATAATTAATTCGTGGATAATTAATTCGTGGATTTTTATTTATTTAATAAATTTATTAAAAATTTAATTTATTAACAAAAAATACGGTTTCCTGCCTATAAAGTGTGAGGATTTAAAAATATTTTTAATTCGTGGATAATTAATTCGTGGATTTTTATTTATTTAATAAATTTATTAAAAATTTAATTTATTAACATTAAAAAAATACGGTTTCCTGCCTATAAAGTGTGGGGATTTAAAATATTTTTAATTCGTGGATAATTAATTCGTGGATTTTCGTGGATTTATTTAATAAATTTATTAAAAATTTAATTTATTAACAAAAAATACGGTTTCCTGCCTATAAAGTGTGAGGATTTAAAAATATTCGTTTTAATTCGTGGATAATTAATTCGTGGATTTTTATTTATTTAATAAATTTATTAAAAATTTAATTTATTAACAAAAAATACGGTTTCCTGCCTATAAAGTGTGAGGATTTAAAAATATTTTTAATTCGTGGATAATTAATTCGTGGATAATTAATTCGTGGATTTTTATTTATTCAATAAATTTATTAAAAATTTAATTTATTAACAAAAAATACGGTTTCCTGCCTATAAAGTGTGAGGATTTAAAAATATTTTTAATTCGTGGATAATTAATTCGTGGATTTTGGATTTATTTAATAAATTTATTAAAAATTTAATTTATTAACAAAGTATTGAAAATTTAATTTATTAACAAAAAAATACGGTTTCCTGCCTATAAAGTGTGAGGATTTAAAATATTTTAATTCGTGGATAATTAATTCGTGGATAATTAATTCGTGGATTTTATTTATTCAATAAATTTATTAAAAATTTAATTTATGTTAGAGTTGACGCGATTTGGATTCCGAAGGTGTGGGATTAAAACATCCGTCTCTGAAGAGCATTTTATTCGACAACTGAATTAAAGATAACAAATCTGCTCGAGGTGGTGTTGGATTTATCCCCAGAATGGCGCCTCGCGGTAGTTGCGCCAACAATCCTCCTCGATTCGAACATCTCGAGTGTAGTTTGCTCTAATGCGGCGATTCCGGGTCATCCCGAAAGGTTTTACGCAGCTCTGTAGCTTCGTATTGGTTGGGACCTTCGTCATCATGTCAGCTACGTTTTCTTCCGATGCGACGTGGCTGATCTTCCAGTGCTTGTTCTGGAAGCTTCGCGAACAAAGTGGTACCTCACGTCGATGTGTTTGGTCCTGGGGTGGAACAACGGGTTTCGGCGAGTTTGAGTGCTCCATGTTGTCCACGAACAGCGTTACTTCTGCGAGTTGATGAAGACCGAGTTCTTCAAGAAAAGCTTTTCCAATATAGGCATTCTTTAGTGCCTTCGCTTGAGAGACATGTATTCTGCTTCCGTGGACGAGAGTGCGACCGTCCTTTGTTTCCTAGATTCCCAATTTATGGGGCATCCGCTTAGGATTGTGACCATCCCGGAGTACGATCGCCGATCGTCTTGGCAGTTTCCCCAGTCAGTCGACGAAGCATTTTAATGCATGGTTGTTGTGCCAAATGTATGTGAGGCCTAGGTCGCGGAATTTGCTTTAGATACCTTAAGACTCTCTTTGCCGCTGTCAGTGAGTTTTGTTGTACCGGCTGCTGAATTGACCGAGACAACTGGCGGCGTGGCTGATGTCAGGTCGAGTGCTTTGGGCTAGATACGTTAAGCAGCCTATTAGCTCTCGATACAGGACGTTTGCTTCGAGTTCTTCCGTAGTTCGGTTCGTTCGATAATTTGACGTGGCAATCCAGTGGAGTGTGAACTGGCTTGGCGTCACTCATGTTAAAACGTTGTGCAGGTCGGCGATGTAATTTGGGTTTGTGTCAGTGTTACACCGTTTGGTTCTACCTTTATGTTTATGCCGAGGCAATAAGTGGCTTTACCAGAGATCTTTGACCTCAAACGTTTTGATAACTCCTTTCCTAAGTTTTGTATTAATTTGGAGTTCTTCGATGCGGCGAGGATGTCGTCGACATATATGGCGATAAGTATTGTGTCTCCCTTCGACTTTATGATACAGACATGGGTCGATCTGAAGGAACGGCTCCAAATTGAAGAAGAGCTTCTTGGAGTTTAAGTGCCATTGCCGTCCAGCCTGTTTCAGTCCGTATAGGGACTTTTGGAGTGAGCAAACTTTATCTCCTGAGTGTATTTGGGACAACATTTCCTTTAGCTGCCCGGTAATTTTCGGATGTTTGTTAGATTCAATTATGTCCTGAAGGGTTTCCTTCAGATACTTCGGCTGTTCCATATAAATTTTTTTCGTTGAGATTTCCGTTCCAGGTATGCTGTGGCGATGTCATTTGCCGCCTAATCTCCATGCCGAATTGAGCCGATAGTGCTGCGATGAGTCGCACTGTACTTAGTCGTGCAACTGGAGCGAACGTTTCGTGGTAATGGATGCCGGGTTTTTGAGAAATCCCCTGAGCGACTAAACGTGCTTTGCGACGATCTAGTGTACCGTCTGAACCGTATTTATTTACGAAGTACTATCCTGCTGCCGATAGTTTTGACCCCTCTAGGACGATCGACCAATTTCCAAGTTTGGTTCTTTATTATGGATTCGATTTCGTCCATTGTTGCCTTACGCCATTCTTCGGCGTGTTCACTTGAAACAATGCAACTTTGCAGGGATTTCGATTGTTGCGGCACCTGAAGCAAGAAAATATCCTCCGCGGCTCCAGCACTTTGAAATAGTTTGCGCGGTCGTCCTGGTAAACCTGTTCTGATAAGTCTTGGTCTTCCACGGCCTCTGGTTGAAGTCGTTGATCCTCTTCTAGTGTTTCATCAATTTCGTTTTTCGCGAGTGATTTGAGGATCCGTGTCCGAGCAACAATGTCGGGTCGGAGAAAAATTCGATCTCTTCACGTTCGGGTTTGTTTTTACCTGTGACTTCGACTTCCGCGCGAGTGGGGTAGAAATCGTCAAAATGTTGGTGCAGCGAGGAAGTTCGTCCGATTGTTCCGCCAAGAATTTAACGTCTCTTGATAAGATTACTTTTCGTTCGGTCGGTAACCAGATGCGATATCCTGGTTTCGTCCGAAGTGACCTATGAAATAACCTTCCGAACATCGTGATTGAAATTTGTTTATGCCGGGTTTGCGATTTGGCAATATACTTATTGAACCAAAATGCGAAGATGGCTCACGTCAGGTGCCTTTCCGTGCCAAATTTCGTACAGGGGTTTTCCTCGCAGACTTTTGCTAGGGCATCTATTACGTATATAATTTGCCGCGTTTATCGCTTCTGCCCAAAAAGACGGCGGAAGATTTGCGTCGATCAAAAGACATCTGGCTGTTTCTATTAAGCTGCGATTTTTACGCTCCGCGATTCCGTTTTGCTGCGGGTTGTACGGGACGGTGAGTCTGCGGGTAATTCCTCGCGATCTGAGGAAATGATCGAGTTTCGTGTTGACGAATTCCGTTCCGTTATCGGATTGGAGACATTTTACTTTTCGCGATTTTTGATTTTCCACGAGCGATGTATTCTTGCGTGGCTTTGAAAACTTCGTCTTTCGATTTTAGGAACCGAACTTCGCACCATCGCGAATGATCGTCAATAAATTCGACGAAATATTTCGATCCGCATTCGATTCTGTTCGCATTGGGCCGCAAACGTCCGCGTGTACGATATCGAGAATGTTTGATACGCGCACTGAACATCTTCGGGAATGGCGCGCGATTCATTTTCCCTTTATACATATTTCGCACTCGGACGTGTCGCCCAAAGTTTTACGCGAAAGAATCCTTTAATGGTTCCGTTCCGCACAGCTTCGCGAAGGTCCGCGAAATTTAAATGTCCCATTCTACGGTGCCACGATGACGTTTCGCTTTTTCTTCATTGAACGCGATTCGACTGTTGTGTTCGCGGATTCGTCTCGCGCATGAACGATAGAGTCCGTTTACTTTATTTGCCGTTAAAACTGTTTTTCCGGACGCGGTCAAAACGGTAGCTCCGCGATTATCAAAAACGACTTTCATACCGTTTTTCGGTTATTTTTCCGACGGAAAGAAGATTCTTGCGAAGATCGGGTACAAAAATATGCCTTTATTTAAAAATACCTTGTGAGTTGAACCGCGAACATCTGCGTCGAAAGATACCTTCCCTTCCGCGACGCTCGAGGATTTGCATCGTTGTTCGCCAAGTTTATCGTTACTCGTTTCGAGGAATCGCTGCTCTCGAATAACTCGGGCTGTTTACAAAAAGATGAGCACATGTGCGCCGCTGTCCAGATAAAATTCGCTCCGTGATTCGGCGGCGGCGTCTTTAATGTCGGTAGCGGCCATCGAAAATTCGTCAGCAGAGTGCGTCAGTTGACTGCGGCACTGGTCGCTTTTTATGACCGAAACGTTTGCATTTATTGCACCTTATCCTTTCCTTTCGTTTCCATGAGTCGGACCCTTTGTTCGATTGATTGTTTTGATGTCGCGGATTCTTTCCGCAAAATAAGCTTGTTGATGACGAAATTGGAACTTCTGCCGGTGTGCGTCATATTCTTCACGATTTTTAATTCGTAGAGCTTCCGGTTCGGGGAGTTCGTCACGTGATTCAATCGCGACGCGAAAATTTTCGTAAGTTCTGGTAAACTGTATAGCAATAGTATTACCAACACGTCTGGATTAATTTCGACGTCCAAATCTCTCAATCTGTCGATGACGTCGAAGAGATTGTTCCACATGTTCACGAACAAAATATTTTTAATTCGTGGATAATTAATTCGTGGATTTTTATTTATTCAATAAATTTATTAAAAATTTAATTTATTAACAAAAAATACGGTTTCCTGCCTATAAAGTGTGGGGATTTAAAAATATTTTTAATTCGTGGATAATTAATTCGTGGATAATTAATTCGTGGATTTTTATTTATTCAATAAATTTATTAAAAATTTAATTTATTAACAAAAAATACGGTTTCCTGCCTATAAAGTGTGGGGATTTAAAAATATTTTCAATTTTAATTCGTGGATAATTAATTCGTGGATTTTCATTTATTCAATAAATTTATTGAAAATTTAATTTATTAACAAAAAATACGGTTTCCTGCCTATAAAGTGTGGGGATTTAAAAATATTTTTAATTCGTGGATAATTAATTCGTGGATTTTTATTTATTTAATGAATTTATTAAAAATTTAATTTATTAACAAAAAAATACGGTTTCCTGCCTATTACATGTGGGGATTTGAAAATATTTTTAATTCGTGGATGATAAATTCGTGGATTTTTATTTATTTAATAAATTTATTAAAAATTTAATTTATTACCAAAAAAATACGGTTTCCTGCCTAAAAAGTGTGGGGATTTAAAAATATTTTTAATTCGTGGATAATTGATTCGTGGATGATTAATTCGTGGATTTTTATTTATTCAATAAATTAATTAAAAATCTAATTTATTAACAGAAAAATACGGTTTCCTGCCTATAAAATGTGTGGATTTCAAAATATTTTTAATTCGTGGATAATTAATTCGTGGATTTTCATTCATTCAATGAATTTATTGAAGATTTAATTTATTAACAAAAAAATATGGTTTCCTGCCTATAAAGTGTGGGGATTTAAAAATAGTTTTAATTCGTGGATAATTAATTCGTGGATTTTTATTTATTTAATAAATTCATTAAAAATTTAATTTATTACCAAAAAAATACGGTTTCCTGCCTAAAAAGTGTGGGGATTTAAAAATATTTTTAATTCGTGGATAATTGATTCGTGGATAATTAATTCGTGGATTTTTATTTATTCAATAAATTAATTAAAAATCTAATTTATTAATAGAAAAATACGGCTTCCTGCCTATAAAGTGTGAGGATTTTAAAATATTCTTAATTCGTGGAAAATTAATTCGTGGATTTTCATTTATTCAATAAATTTATTGAAAATTTAATTTATTAACAAAAGAATACGGTTTCCTGCCTATAAAGTGTGGGGATTTAAAAATATTTTCAATTCTTATATAATTAATTCGTGGATTTTTATTTATTTAATAAATTTATTAAAAATTTAATTTATTAACAAAAAATACGGTTTCCTTCCTATAAAGTGTGAAGTTTTAAAAATATTCTCAATTCGTGGATAATTAATTCGTGGTTTTTTTTTATTTAATAAATTTATCAAAAATTTAATTTATTAACAAAAAATACGGTTTCCTGCCTATAAAGTGTGGGGATTTAAAAATATTTTTAATTCGTGGATAATTAATTCGTGGATGATTAATTCGTGGATTTTTATTTATTCAATAAATTTATTGAAAATTTAATTTATTAACAAAAAAATACGGTTTCCTGCCTATAAAGTGTGGGGATTTAAAAATATTTTTAATTCGTGGATAATTAATTCGTGGATTTTTATTTATTCAATAAATTTATTAAAAATTTAATTTATTAACAAAAAATACGGTTTCCTGCCTATAAAGTGTGGGGATTTAAAAATATTTTTAATTCGTGGATAATTAATTCGTGGATTTTTAATTCGTGGATTTTTATTTATTTAATGAATTTATTAAAAATTTAATTTATTAACAAAAAATACGGTTTCCTGCCTATAAAGTGTGGGGATATAAAAATATTTTCAAGTCGTGGATAATTAATTCGTGGATTTATATTTATTTAATATTTTTATTGAAAATTTAATTTATTAACAAAAAAAAAGGTTTCCTGCCTATAAATTGTGGGGATTTAAAAATATTTTTAATTCGTGGATAATTAATTCGTGGATGATTAATTCGTGGATTTTTATTTATTCAATATATTCATTGAAAATTCAATTTATTACCAAAAGAATACGGTTTCCTGCCTATAAAGTGTGGGGATTCGAAAATATTTTTAATTCGTGGATAATTGATTCGTGGATAATCAATTCGTGGATTTTTATTTATTCAATAAATTCATTAAAAATTTAATTTATTAACAAAAAAATACGGTTTCCTGACTATAAAGTGTGAGGATTCAAAAATATTTTTAATTCGTGGATAATTAATTCGTAGATAATTAATTCGTGGATTTTCATTTATTTAATAAATTTATTTAAAATTCAATTTATTAACAAAAAAATACGGTTTCCTGACTATAAAGTGTGAGGATTTAAAAATATTTTTAATTCGTGGATAATTAATTCGTGGATTTTTTTTATTTAATAAATTTATTAAAAATTCAATTTATCAACAAAAAAAAACGGTTTCCTGCCTATTAATTGTGGGGATTTGAAAATATTTTTAATTCGTGGATAATAAATTCGTGGATTTTTATTTATTTAATAAATTTATTAAAAATTTAATTTATCAACTAAAAATACGGTTTCCTGAATGAAAAGTGTGGGGATTTAAAAATATTTTTAATTCGTGGATAATTAATTCGTGGACTTTTAATTCGTGGATTTTTATTTATTTAATGAATTTATTAAAAATTTAATTTATTAACAAAAAATACGGTTTCCTGAATGAAAAGTGTGGGGATTTAAAAATATTTTTTATTCGTGGATAATTAATTCGTGGACTTTTAATTCGTGGATTTTTATTTATTTAATGAATTTATTAAAAATTTAATTTATTAACAAAAAATACGGTTTCCTTCCTATAAAGTGTGGGGATATAAAAATATTTTCAATTCGTGGATAATTAATTCGTGGCTTTATATTTATTTAATTTTATTGAAAATTTAATTCATTAACAAAAAAATACGGTTTCCTGCCTATAAAGTGTGGGGATTTAAAAATATTCTCAATTCGTGGAAAATTAATTCGTGGATTTTTATTTATTCAATAAATTTATTGAAAATTTAATTTATTAACAAAAAAATACGGTTTCCTGCCTATAAAGTGTGGGGTTTTAAAAATATTTGTAATTTGTGGATAATTAATTCGGATTTTTATTTATTTAATAAATTTATTGTTGGAGTTAGTGGAAAGTGGAAAACTAACAAACGAAAAATACTATATTAATCCGAAAGTACAAATCAAGGTATGTACGCGCTAGCGTTGTTCCTCTAAAACTGAGCTGGACTCCCGCTGAGTACATATACCCTGGAGTGGGGATCGCTTCACGAGCAGTCGGTACAGACAAATTTCCAACACGCCCCCTCGATCCATACTCCTCGTAGAAGTTAAGGCTGCACCCGGATGGTCTTCATTCCAGATGAGTTGCGACACGATTGCAACGTAGGATTCGCCAATTTCTTGGTCAGCATATCAGCGATATTGTCCTGAGAAGCAACGTAACTCAGTTTGATTTTCTTGCTTGCTAGAGCTTCCCGGACGAAGTGGTGACGGACATCGATATGTTTAGTTCTTGAGTGAAAAACAGGATTTTGCGCCAACTGGATCGCGCCCTGGTTATCACTGCAGAGAGTGATGTCGCCCAGTTCAGGAAATCCCAGCTCGTTGAGGAATGCACCCCAATAGAGGCACTCTTTGGCACCCTCCGACAAAGCCATATACACGGCTTCTGTTGACGAAAGTGCTACTGTCTTTTGCTTCCTTGACTCCCAACTGATCGGGCATCCGCTTAACATGGTTATTATGCCCGAATACGATCGGCGGTCATCTGGACAATTCCCCCAGTCAGAATCCACGTAGGTCTTCAACGCCATTTTGTTAAAGAAATACATCAAGCCTAGGTCGGCAGTCCCTTTTAAGTATCTTAAAACCCTTTTAGCGGCTGTCCAATGCGTTTTGCTGTAGCGATTATTGAATTGACCCAAAACGCTGGCTGCATGGCTAATATCCGGCCGCGTAGTCTGTCCAAGGTAATTAATGCATCCGACAAGCTCACGATACGGGACGTCTTCGTCAAGTTCCTCCTTTTCCGGGTCGTTAGATAGCTTCGAGTGACAGTCTAATGGTGTGCTGACGGGTTTCGCATCTGTCATTCTGAATCTTGTCAAGAGTTCGGTGATGTAATTTTTTTGATTTAGAGTTATTCCATTGGGTCGGATGTCTATATTTATGCCGAGACAATAAACAGCCTCTCCGAGGTCCTTTATTTCGAATCGTTCGCAAAGTGCATTCCTCAGATCGTTTATGACGTCAGTATTCTTGGAGGCGACAAGTATGTCGTCCACGTAGACTCCGATTAGTAGCATGTCCTCACCTTTCCCTTTATAGAAGAGACAAGGGTCTCCTTTAGAAGATATGGCACCAAACTCCTTTAGCGTCTTGTTTAATTTTTCGTTCCATTGGCGTCCTGCTTGTTTTAATCCATAGAGGGATTTCTGCAGCTGACAGACCTTACCTCCTTCGCAGAGTTGCTTAAGCATCCTCTCGGCTCTCTTCGTGATGTTCGTATCGTTATCGGTTTCAACTAGCCGTCGGAGACTTTCCTTGAGAATCTTTGGAGGTTCCATAAGAATTTTTTCTTTCAAGTCTCCATGAAGATAAGCCGTGGTCACGTCAAATTGTCGAATTTTCATGTCGAAACGCGCGGCCAAAGCTGCGATCAGTCGGATGGAACTTATGCGAGCGACCGGAGCGAAAGTCTCGTGAAAATGAATTCCGGGACTTGAGAGAAACCTTGCGCTACAAGTCGAGCTTTTCTTTTCATCAGTGCTCCGTCTGGGCTATATTTATTCCGAAGAACCATTCTGCTGCCGATTATTCTTGTATCCTTAGGACGATCGATTAACTGCCAAGTGTCGTTTTTCAATATCGATCTGATTTCCTCGGACATTGCCTCTCGCCATTCTTCTACGTCAGGCCCCGCCAAGGCCAGTTTCATTGGAACTTCTGCAGAATGAGCTTTATCTGAGAATTGCGTCTCGTCGGCTATTTGGGCTGTGTCGACATTTTGGACATTGTACACCTTGCGAGGGCGTCCGCGAGATCCAGTCCTATATATTCTTGGTCTCCCGGGTCCTCTTCTTGGTTCCTGGATTGGTTGATCGACCTCGCCCCTGATTTCATCTTCAGTATTTGATTCGTTCGAAGGTAGGACAAATTCGACTAGTGAACGATTGCCTTTCGTTTCGCTAACGTCGTCCAAGATTTGTAAATTTGGTGCGAATTCTTCATACCTACCGATTTGTGGATCCCGTTCGGTTGGCCGGGAGTTGGAAAATTTAACGTCTCTGGACACGATTAATTTTCGTTCGGCTGGCAACCAAATTCTGTACCCTTTTGAATCGCTAGAATAGCCCACAAATATTCCTCCAAACAATGAGATTGAAATTTGTTATTTCCTGGTTTGAGGTTGAGACAATAAACCTTCGATCCGAAATCCCGAAAATGGCTTACGTTAGGTACTTTACCGGTCCAAATCTCGTAAGGGCTTTTCCCGTTGAGTGCTTTGGTTGGGCACCTATTTCGAATGTAATTAGCGGTGTTAACCGCTTCAGCCCAAAATATTGATGGAAGGTTCGCGTCGATCATTAAGCATCTGGCGGTTTCTAATAATGAGCGATTTTTCCTTTCCGCTATGCCGTTTTGTTCCGGATTATAAGGAACGGTTAAACGTCGCACGATGCCACGCGATTTCAGAAACTCGTCGAATTTTGCGTTTACGAATTCCTTGCCGTTGTCCGATTGGAGGCATTTTATTTTGACCGATTTTTGGTTCTCCACCAGAGTAATAAAATCTTTAGTCATTTGAAATACTTCGTCCTTGGTTTTCAAAAATCGAACTTCGCACCATCTCGAATGGTCGTCGATGAATTCGACAAAATATTTCGCGCCGCTGAACGATTCTACGCGCATGGGTCCGCAAACGTCGGAATGAATGATGTCCAAAATTGAAGAAACGCGCGTTGACTTTTTCGGGAAAGAAGTGCGGTGCATTTTCCTTTGATACAAACATCGCATTCAGATACGTCTCCGAGATTTCGACGTGCGATACCGCGTATTGTACCGTTTCGTTCCGCTTTTCGCAAGTCTGCGTTATTCAAGTGCCCAAGTCGCCGGTGCCACGAAATTGTTCTTGGAGCTGAATTAAATTCGGAAGCGGCGTTTGCATGTTCTTTGGAGATACGAACGTAATAAAGTCCGTTGATTTTATCCGCGATTAGAATTTTTCGCCGGTAGAATTTCGAACTGAAGCTCCGTGGTTATCGAAAAATACCTGGTAACCGTTTTCCGTGATTTTGGTAACCGACATCAAATTTTTGCGTAAATCAGGAACAAATAAAGTATTTTTCAACGATACCTGTTTTGATGACCCTGTACATCCGTATGAAAAACGACGGTACCTTTAGCGATGGTGGCGACGGTCGTTTCATTTGCAAGGGCTATTGTTCCTTTTGCTGATAAGTCGACAGAAGTAAACAAATTTCGAGCGTTGCACAGATGTGATGACGCGCCGCTATCCAAAATCCAGACGTTATCATTGTTTGGGTTTGCTACCAGTGCTTCGTCGACATGGAGTGAGGTTTGGCCTTCAGAGTCAGGTTTCCTGTTGTCAGGCGGACGATTTCGACATTGTTCGGTCTTATGACCAAATCTTTTGCACTTGTTACATCTCAGCCGTCCTTTTCTAGGTGTTGATTTCTCGACGTTATAAGTAGGACCATTGTGTTTTGATCGAAATGAATTCTTGGATGCGAACATAGCTGCCGATGCGGATGTATTACGATTTGCGTCATATTCTTCGGTAATTTTTACTCTCAAAATTTCAGGGTCGGGGAGTTCATCACGGGACTCGATCGCAACTCGAAAATTTTCGTAGCTCGGTGGCAAGCTGTATAGGAGTAATAAACCAAAATATCCGAATTAATTTCTACGTCTAGATCACGAAGTTTATCGACAGCGTCGAAGAATTCTGCTACGTGTTCGCGGACGTCGCCTTCGTCCAACATTTTGTGTTGTGTCAATCGCTTTAGTAACGAAGCTTTTCGCGCTGGTCCTTTGGATTGATAAATTGATTCGAGTTTAAGCCAAACGTCGCGTGAAGTAACGCAACCTTTGATTTGTTTTATTTCGGATGAACTAATAGATAGTATTATATCTGACTTAGCTTTGCTGTCTGTCTTCGTCCATGAGTCGATGTCCGCTTGGTTCGATGCGTCATGGTTTCGGATGGGTTTCTTCTTCGATCCTGATACGTATTCCCAGGCGTCATTTTTCACCAAAAGAGCTTCCATATGGATCTTCCATGTATCATAGTTGTCGCGGCTTAGCGCCTCGAAACGAACTGTGTTCGCGGAACTCATGATAACGTAATTCAAGTTCGAACGGAAGAAAAAATCACTGATCACTCGCAAACGATAGTCCTTTTTTTTTGTTAAATTGTCCACGCTTCACTGTGTATGTCCTGGGCCCATAACCTGTTGGAGTTAGTGGAAAGTGGAAAACTAACAAACGAAAAATACTATATTAATCCGAAAGTACAAATCAAGGTATGTACGCGCTAGCGTTGTTCCTCTAAAACTGAGCTGGACTCCCGCTGAGTACATATACCCTGGAGTGGGGATCGCTTCACGAGCAGTCGGTACAGACAAATTTCCAACATTTATCAAAAATTCAATTAATTAGGGAAAAAATACGGTTTCCTTCCTATAAAGTGTGAGGATTTAAAAATATTTTTAATTCGTGGATAATTAATTCGTGGATTTTTTTATTTAATAAATTTATTAAAAATTCAATTTATCAACAGAAAAAAACGGTTTGCTGCCTATTAATTGTGGGGATTTGAAAATATTTTTGATTCGTGGATAATAAATTCGTGGATTTTTATTTATTCAATAAATTTATTAAAAATTCAATTTATTCCGAAAAAAATACGGTTTCCTGCCTATCAAGTGTGGGGATTTAAAAATATATTTAATTCGTGGATAACTGATTCGTGGATAATTAATTCGTGGATTTTTATTCATTCAATAAATTTATTAAAAATCTGATTTATTAACAGAAAAATACGGTTTCCTGCCTATAAAGCGTGGGGATTTAAAAATATTTTTAATTCGTGGATAATTAATTCGTGGATTTTCATTCATTCAATAAATTTATTGAAGATTTAATTTATTAACAAAAAAATACGGTTTCCTGCCTATAAAGTGTGAGGATTTAAAAATATTCTTAATTCGTGGAAAATTATTTCGTGGATTTTCATTTATTCAATAAATTTATTGAAAATTTAATTTATTAACAAAAAAATACGGTTTCCTGCCTATAAAGTGTGGGGATTTAAAAATATTTTTAATTCGTGGATAATTAATTCGTAGATTTTTATTTATTTAATAAATTTATTAAAAATTCAATTAATCAACGAAAAAATACGGTTTCTTGCCTATAAAGTGTGAAGTTTTAAAAATATTTCAATTCGTGGATAATTAATTCGTGGATTTTTTCATTTAATAAATTTATTAAAAATTTAATTTATTAACAAAAAATACGGTTTCCTGCCTATAAAGTGTGGGGATTTAAAAATATTTTTAATTCGTGGATAATTAATTCGTGGATGATTAATTCGTGGATTTTATTTATTCAATAAATTTATTAAAAATTTAATTTATTAACAAAAAATACGGTTTCCTGCCTAAAAGTGTGGGGATTTAAAAATATTTTTAATTCGTGGATAATTAATTCGTGGATTTTAATTCGTGGATTTTTATTTATTTAATGAATTTATTAAAAATTTAATTTATTAACAAAAAATACGGTTTCCTGCCTATAAAGTGTGGGGATTTAAAAATATTTTCAATTCGTGGATAATTAATTCGTGGATTTATATTTATTTCAATTTATTGAAAATTTAATTTATTAACAAAAAATACGGTTTCCTGCCTATAAAGTGTGGGGATTTAAAAATATTCGTGGATAATTAATTCGTGGATAATTAATTCGTGGATTTTCATTTATTCAATAAATTTATTGAAAATTTAATTTATTAACAAAAAATACGGTTTCCTGCCTATAAAGTGTGGGGATTTAAAAATATTTTTAATTCGTGGATAATTAATTCGTGGATTTTTATTTATTTAATAAATTTATTAAAAATTTAATTTATTAACAAAAAATACGGTTTCCTGCCTATAAAGTGTGGGGATTTAAAAATATTTTTAATTCGTGGATAATTAATTCGTGGATTTTTATTTATTTAATAAATTTATTAAAAATTTAATTTATTAAAAAAAAATACGGTTTCCTGCCTATAAAGTGTGGGGATTTGAAAATATTTTTAATTCGTGGATAATTAATTCGTGGATGATTAATTCGTGGATTTTTATTTATTTAATAAATTTATTGAAAATTTAATTTATTAACAAAAAATACGGTTTCCTGCCTATAAAGTGTGGGGATTTAAAAATATTTTTAATTCGTGGATAATTAATTCGTGGATTTTTATTTATTTAATAAATTTATTAAAAATTTAATTTATTAAAAAAAAATACGGTTTCCTGCCTATAAAGTGTGGGGATTTAAAAATATTTTTAATTCGTGGATAATTAATTCGTGGATTTTTATTTATTTAATAAATTTATTGAAAATTTAATTTATTAACAAAAAATACGGTTTCCTGCCTATAAAGTGTGGGGATTTAAAAATATTTTTAATTCGTGGATAATTAATTCGTGGATTTTTATTTATTTAATAAATTTATTGAAAATTTAATTTATTAACAAAAAAATACGGTTTCCTGCCTATAAAGTGTGGGGATTTAGAAATATTTTTAATTCGTGGATAATTAATTCGTGGATTTTTATTTATTTAATAAATTTATTGAAAATTTAATTTATTAACAAAAAAATACGGTTTCCTGCCTATAAAGTGTGAGGATTTAAAAATATTTTCAATTCGTGGATAATTAATTCGTGGATTTTTATTTATTCAATAAATTTATTAAAAGTTTAATTTATTAACAAAAAAATACGGTTTCCTGCCTCTAAAGTGTGAGGATTCAGAAATAAATTTAATTCGTGGATAATTAATCCGTGAATTTTTATTTATTTAATAAATTTATTAAAAATTTAATTAATTTACGAAAAAATACGGTTTCCTTCCTATAAAGTGTGAGGTTTTAAAAATATTCTCAATTCGCGGATAATAAATTCGTGGATTTTTTTTCATTTAATAAATTTATTAAAAATTTAATTTATTGACAAAAAAATACGGTTTCCTGCCTATATAGTGTGGGGATTTAAAAATAGTTTTAATTCGTGGATAATTATCTCGTGGATAATCAATTCGTGGATTTTTATTCATTCAATAAAGTTATTAAAAATTTAATTTATTAACAAAAAAAAAGGTTCCTGAAAAAAAGTTTGGGGATTTAAAAATATTTTTTATTCGTGAATAATTAATTCGTGGATTTATATTTATTTAATAAATTTATAAAAAATTTGATTTATTAACAAAAAAATACGGTTTCCTGCCTATAAAGTGTGGGGATTTAAAAATAGTTTTATTTCGTGGATAATTATCTCGTGGATAATCAATTCGTGGATTTTCTCATTCAATAAATTTATTAAAAATTTAATTTATTAACAAAAAAAAAATTTCCTGCCTATAAAGTGTGGGGATTTAAAAATATTTTCAATTCGTGGATAATTAATTCGTGGATTTTTATTCATTTAATAAATTTATTGAAAATTTAATTTATTAACAAAAAATACGGTTTCCTGCCTATAAAGTGTGGGGATTTAAAAATATTTTTAATTCGTGGATAATTAATTCGTGGATTTTTATTTATTTAATAAATTTATTGAAAATTTAATTTATTAACAAAAAAATACGGTTTCCTGACTATAAAGTGTGAGGATTTAAAAATATTTTTAATTCGTGGATAATTAATTCGTGGATAATTAATTCGTGGATTTCCATTTATTCAATAAATTTATTTAAAATTTAATTTATTAACAAAAAATACGGTTTCCTGACTATAAAGTGTGAGGATTTAAAAATATTTTTAATTCGTGGATAATTAATTCGTGGATTTTTTTTATTTAATAAATTTATCAAAAATTTAATTTATCAACGAAAAAAAACGGTTTCCTGCCTTTTAATTGTGGGGATTTGAAAATATTTTTAATTCGTGGATAATAAATTCGTGGATTTTTATTTATTCAATAAATTTATTAAAAATTTAATTTATTAACAAAAAATACGGTTTCCTGCCTATAAAGTGTGAGGATTTAAAAATATTTTTAATTCGTGGATAATTAATTCGTGGATAATTAATTCGTGGATTTTTATTTATTCAATAAATTTATTAAAAATTTAATTTATTAACAAAAAATACGGTTTCCTGCCTATAAAGTGTGGGGATTTAAAAATATTTTTAATTCGTGGATAATTAATTCGTGGATTTTTATTTATTTAATAAATTTATTAAAAATTTAATTTATTAACAAAAAAATACGGTTTCCTGCCTATAAAGTGTGTGGATTTAAAAATATTTTTAATTCGTGGATAATTAATTCTTGGATTTTCATTTATTCAATAGATTTATTGAACATTTAATTTATTAACAAAAAATACGGTTTCCTGCCTATAAATTGTAGGGATTTAAAAATATTTTTAATTCGTGGATAATTAATTCGTGGATTTTTATTCATTTAATAAATTTATGAAAAATTTAATTTATTAAAAAAAAATACGGTTTCCTGCCTATAAAGTGTGGGGATTTAAAAATATTTTCAATTCATGGAAAATTAATTCGTGGATTTTCATTAATGCAATAAATTCATTGAAAATTTAATTTATTAACAAAAAAAAAAGGTTTCTGAATAAAAAGTTTGGGGATTTAAAAATTATTTTAGTTCGTGATTAATTAATTCGTGGATTTATATTTATTTAATAAATTTATTAAAAATTTAATTTATTAAAAAAAAATACGGTTTCCTGCCTATAAAGTGTGGGGATTTAAAAATATTTTCAATTCATGGAAAATTAATTCGTGGATTTTCATTTATGCAATAAATTCATTGAAAATTTAATTTATTAACGAAAAAATACGGTTTCCTGCCTATAAAGTGTGGGGATTTAAAAATATTTTTAATTCGTGGATGATTAATTCGTGGATTTTTATTTATTCAATAAATTTATTAAAAATTCAATTAATTAACGAAAAAATACGGTTTCCTTCCTATAAAGTGTGAGGTTTTAAAAATATTCTCAATTCGTGGATAATTAATTCGTGGATTTTTATTTATTTAATAAATTTATTAAAAATTTAATTTATTAACAAAAAAATACGGTTTCCTGCCTATAAAGTGTGGGGATTTAAAAATATTTTTAATTCGTGGATAATTAATTCGTGGATAATCAATTCGTGGATTTTTATTTATTCAATAAATTTATTAAAAATTTAATTTATTAACAAAAAAATACGGTTTCCTGCCTATAAAGTGTGAGGATTTAAAAATATTTTTAATTCGTGGATAATTAATTCGTGGATTTTCGTGGATTTTATTTATTTAATAAATTTATTAAAAATTTAATTTATTAACAAAAAATACGGTTTCCTGCCTATAAAGTGTGGGGATTTAAAAATATTTTTAATTCGTGGATAATTAATTCGTGGATTTTATTTATTTAATAAATTTATTAAAAATTTAATTTATTAACAAAAAATACGGTTTCCTGCCTATAAAGTGTGGGGATTTAAAAATATTTTTAATTCGTGGATAATTAATTCGTGGATTTTTATTTATTTAATAAATTTATTAAAAATTTAATTTATTAACAAAAAATACGGTTTCCTGCCTATAAAGTGTGGGGATTTAAAAATATTTTTAATTCGTGGATAATTAATTCGTGGATTTTTATTTATTTAATAAATTTATTGAAAATTTAATTTATTAACAAAAAAATACGGTTTCCTGCCTATAAAGTGTGAGGATTTAAAAATATTTTCAATTCGTGGATAATTAATTCGTGGATTTTTATTTATTTAATAAATTTATTAAAAATTTAATTTATTAACAAAAAATACGGTTTCCTGCCTATAAAGTGTGGGGATTCAAAAATATTTTTAATTCGTGGATAATTAATTCGTGGATTTTTATTTATTTAATAAATTTATTAAAAATTTAATTTATTAACAAAAAATACGGTTTCCTGCCTATAAAGTGTGAGGATTTAAAAATATTTTTAATTCGTGGATAATTAATTCGTGGATTAATTCGTATTTTATTTATTAATAAATTTATTGAAAATTTAATTTATTAACAAAAAATACGGTTTCCTGCCTATAAAGTGTGAGGATTTAAAAATATTTTTAATTCGTGGATAATTAATTCGTGGATTTTTATTTATTTAATAAATTTATTAAAAATTTAATTTATTAACAAAAAATACGGTTTCCTGCCTATAAAGTGTGGGGATTTAAAATATTTTTAATTCGTGGATAATTAATTCGTGGATTTTTATTTATTTAATAAATTTATTGAAAATTTAATTTATTAACAAAAAATACGGTTTCCTGCCTATAAAGTGTGGGGATTTAAAAATATTTTTAATTCGTGATAATTAATTCGTGGATAATTAATTCGTGGATTTTATTTATTCAATAAATTTATTAAAAATTTAATTTATTAACAAAAAATACGGTTTCCTGCCTATAAAGTGTGGGGATTTAAAAATATTTTTAATTCGTGGATAATTGATTCGTGGATTTTTATTTATTTAATAAATTTATTAAAAATTTAATTTATTAACAAAAAATACGGTTTCCTGCCTATAAAGTGTGAGGATTTAAAAATATTTTTAATTCGTGGATAATTAATTCGTGGATTTTTATTTATTTAATAAATTTATTAAAAATTTAATTTATTAACAAAAAATACGGTTTCCTGCCTATAAAGTGTGAGGATTTAAAATATTTTTAATTCGTGGATAATTAATTCGTGGATTTTTATTTATTCAATAAATTTATTGAAAATTTAATTTATTAACAAAAAAATACGGTTTCCTGCCTATAAAGTGTGGGGATTTAAAAATATTTTTAATTCGTGGATAATTAATTCGTGGATTTTTATTTATTTAATAAATTTATTAAAAATTTAATTTATTAACAAAAAATACGGTTTCCTGCCTATAAAGTGTGGGGATTTAAAAATATTTTTAATTCGTGGATAATTAATTCGTGGATTTTTTTTATTTAATAAATTTATTAAAAATTTAATTTATTAACAAAAAATACGGTTTCCTGCCTATAAAGTGTGGGGATTTAAAAATATTTTTTTTGGATAATTAATTCGTGGATAATTAATTCGTGGATTTTTATTTATTCAATAAATTTATTGAAAATTTAATTTATTAACAAAAAATACGGTTTCCTGCCTATAAAGTGTGGGGATTTAAAAATATTTTTAATTCGTGGATAATTAATTCGTGGATAATCAATTCGTGGATTTTTATTTATTCAATAAATTTATTGAAAATTTAATTTATTAACAAAAAATACGGTTTCCTGCCTATAAAGTGTGGGGATTTAAAAATATTTTCAATTCGTGGATAATTAATTCGTGGATTTTTATTTATTTAATAAATTTATTGAAAATTTAATTTATTAACAAAAAATACGGTTTCCTGCCTATAAAGTGTGGGGATTTAAAAATATTTTTAATTCGTGGATAATTAATTCGTGGATTTTTATTTATTTAATAAATTTATTAAAAATTTAATTTATTAACAAAAAAATACGGTTTCCTGCCTATAAAGTGTGGGGATTTAAAAATATTTTTAATTCGTGGATAATTAATTCGTGGATTTTTATTTATTCAATAAATTTATTAAAAATTTAATTTATTAACAAAAAATACGGTTTCCTGCCTATAAAGTGTGAGGATTTAAAAATATTTTTAATTCGTGGATAATTAATTCGTGGATAATTAATTCGTGGATTTTTATTTATTTAATAAATTTATTAAAAATTTAATTTATTAACAAAAAATACGGTTTCCTGCCTATAAAGTGTGGGGATTTAAAAATATTTTTAATTCGTGGATAATTAATTCGTGGATAATTAATTCGTGGATTTTTATTTATTCAATAAATTTATTAAAAATTTAATTTATTAACAAAAAATACGGTTTCCTGCCTATAAAGTGTGGGGATTTAAAAATATTTTTAATTCGTGGATAATTAATTCGTGGATTTTTATTTATTTAATAAATTTATTAAAAATTTGATTTATTAACAAAAAAATACGGTTTCCTGCCTATAAAGTGTGGGGATTTAAAAATAGTTTTAATTCGTGGATAATTATCTCGTGGATGATCATTTCGTGGATTTTTTCATTCAATAGATTTGATAAAAATTTAATTCATTAACAGAAAAATACGGTTTCCTGCCTATAAAGTGTGGGGATTTAGAAATATTTTTGATTCGTGGATAATTAATTCGTGGATTTTTATTTATTTAATAAATTTATTGAAAATTTAATTTATTAACAAAAAATACGGTTTCCTGCCTATAAAGTGTGGGGATTTAAAAATATTTTTAATTCGTGGATAATTAATCCGTGGATTTTTATTTATTCAATAAATTTATTGAAAATTTAATTTATTAACAAAAAATACGGTTTCCTGCCTATAAAGTGTGAGGATTTAAGAATATTTTGAATTCGTGGATAATTAATTCGTGGATTTTTATTTATTTAATAAATTTATTGAAAATTTAATTTATTAACAAAAAATACGGTTTCCTGCCTATAAAGTGTGAGGATTTAAAAATATTTTTAATTCGTGGATAATTAATTCGTGGATTTTTATTTATTTAATAAATTTATTGAAAATTTAATTTATTAACAAAAAAATACGGTTTCCTGCCTATAAAGTGTGGGGATTTAAAAATATTTTCAATTCGTGGATAATTAATTCGTGGATTTTTATTTATTTAATAAATTTATTAAAAATTTAATTTATTAACAAAAAATACGGTTTCCTGCCTATAAAGTGTGGGGATTTAAAAATATTTTTAATTCGTGGATAATTAATTCGTGGATTTTTATTTATTCAATAAATTTATTAAAAATTTGATTCATTAACAAAAAAATACGGTTTCCTGCCTATAAAGTGTGGGGATTCTAAAATATTTTCAATTCGTGGATAATTAATCCGTGGATTTTTATTTATTTAATAAATTTATTGAAATTTAATTTATTAACCAAAAACTACGGTTTCCTGCCTATAAAGTGTGGGGATTCAAAAATATTTTTAATTCGTGGATAATTAATACGTGGATTTTTATTTATTTAATAAATTTATTAAAAATTTAATTTATCACCAAAAAAATACGGTTTCCTGCCTATAAAGTGTGGGGATTCAAAAATATTTTTAATTCGTGGATAATTAATACGTGGATTTTTATTTATTTAATAAATTTATTAAAAATTTAATTTATCAGCAAAAAAATACGGTTTCCTGCCTATAAAATGTGAGGCTCTAAAAATATTTTTAATTCGTGGATAATTAATTCGTGGATTTTTATTTATTCAATAAATTTATTGAAAATCTAATTTATCAGCAAAAAAATACGGTTTCCTGCCTATAAAGTGTGGGGATTTAAAAATATTTTTAATTCGTGGATAATTAATTCGTGGATTTTCATTTATTTAATAAATTTATTAAAAATTTAATTTATTACCAAAAAATACGGTTTCCTGCCTATAAAGTGTGGGGATTTAAAAATATTTTTAATTCGTGGATAATTAATTCGTGGATTTTCATTTATTTAATAAATTTATTAAAAATTTAATTTATTACCAAAAAAATACGGTTTCCTGCCTATAAAATGTGGAGATTTAAAAATATTTTTAATTCGTGGATAATTAATTCGTGGATTTTTATTTATTTCATAAATTCATTGAAAATTTGATTTATTAACAAAAAAATACGGTTTCCTGCCTATAAAGTGTGAGGATTTAAAAATATTTTTAATTCGTGGATAATTAATTCGTGGATAATTAATTCGTGGATTTTATTTATTCAATAAATTTATTAAAAATTTAATTTATTAACAAAAAAATACGGTTTCCTGCCTATAAAGTGTGGGGATTTAAAAATATTTTTAATTCGTGGATAATTAATTCGTGGATTTTTATTTATTCAATAAATTTATTGAAAATTTAATTTATTAACAAAAAAATACGGTTTCCTGCCTATAAAGTGTGGGGATTTAAAAATATTTTTAATTCGTGGATAATTAATTCGTGGATTTTTATTTATTTAATAAATTTATTAAAAATTTAATTTATTAACAAAAAATACGGTTTCCTGCCTATAAAGTGTGAGGATTTAAAAATATTTTTAATTCGTGGATAATTAATTCGTGGATTTTCGTGGATTTTTATTTATTCAATAAATTTATTAAAAATTTAATTTATTAACAAAAAATACGGTTTCCTGCCTATAAAGTGTGGGGATTTAAAAATATTTTTAATTCGTGGATAATTAATTCGTGGATTTTTATTTATTCAATAAATTTATTAAAAATTTAATTTATTAACAAAAAATACGGTTTCCTGCCTATAAAGTGTGAGGATTTAAAAATATTTTTAATTCGTGGATAATTAATTCGTGGATTTTTATTTATTTAATAAATTTATTAAAAATTTAATTTATTAACAAAAAATACGGTTTCCTGCCTATAAAGTGTGAGGATTTAAAAATATTTTTAATTCGTGGATAATTAATTCGTGGATTTTTATTTATTCAATAAATTTATTAAAAATTTAATTTATTAACAAAAAATACGGTTTCCTGCCTATAAAGTGTGGGGATTTAAAAATATTTTTAATTCGTGGATAATTAATTCGTGGATTTTTATTTATTTAATAAATTTATTAAAAATTTAATTTATTAACAAAAAATACGGTTTCCTGCCTATAAAGTGTGGGGATTTAAAAATATTTTTAATTCGTGGATAATTAATTCGTGGATTTTATTTATTCAATAAATTTATTAAAAATTTAATTTATTAACAAAAAAT
The DNA here is from genome assembly GCA_020654155.1 of Novius pumilus. Lineage (NCBI taxonomy): Eukaryota > Metazoa > Arthropoda > Insecta > Coleoptera > Coccinellidae > Novius > Novius pumilus. The sequence continues at coordinate 81,839 of JAIFOV010000567.1, forward strand.
ACGGTTTCCTGCCTATAAAGTGTGAGGATTTAAAAATATTTTTAATTCGTGGATAATTAATTCGTGGATTTTCATTTATTCAATAAATTTATTGAAAATTTAATTTATTAACAAAAAAATACGGTTTCCTGCCTATAAAGTGTGGGGATTTAAAAATATTTTTAATTCGTGGATAATTAATTCGTGGATTTTTATTTATTTAATAAATTTATTAAAAATTTAATTTATTAACAAAAAATACGGTTTCCTGCCTATAAAGTGTGGGGATTTAAAAATATTTTTAATTCGTGGATAATTAATTCGTGGATTTTCATTTATTCAATAAATTTATTGAAAATTTAATTTATTAACAAAAAATACGGTTTCCTGCCTATGAAGTGTGGGGATTTAAAAATATTTTTAATTCGTGGATAATTAATTCGTGGATTTTTATTTATTTAATAAATTTATTAAAAATTTAATTTATTAACAAAAAATACGGTTTCCTGCCTATAAAGTGTGAGGATTTAAAAATATTTTTTAATTCGTGGATAATTAATTCGTGGATTTTCATTTATTCAATAAATTTATTGAAAATTTAATTTATTAACAAAAAATACGGTTTCCTGCCTATAAAGTGTGGGGATTTAAAAATATTTTTAATTCGTGGATAATTAATTCGTGGATTTTTATTTATTTAATAAATTTATTAAAAATTTAATTCATTAACAGAAAAATACGGTTTCCTGCCTATAAAGTGTGAGGATTTAAAAATATTTTTAATTCGTGGATAATTAATTCGTGGATTTTTATTTATTTAATAAATTTATTAAAAATTTAATTTATTAACAAAAAATACGGTTTCCTGCCTATAAAGTGTGGGGATTTAAAAATATTTTTAATTCGTGGATAATTAATTCGTGGGATTAATTTGGATTTTATTTATTCAATAAATTTATTGAAAATTTAATTTATTAACAAAAAATACGGTTTCCTGCCTATAAAGTGTGAGGATTTAAAAATATTTTTAATTCGTGGATAATTAATTCGTGGATGATTAATTCGTGGATTTTATTTATTCAATAAATTTATTAAAAATTTAATTTATTAACAAAAAATACGGTTTCCTGCCTATAAAGTGTGGGGATTTAAAAATATTTTTAATTCGTGGATAATTAATTCGTGGATTTTTATTTATTCAATAAATTTATTGAAAATTTAATTTATCAACAAAAAAATACGGTTTCCTGCCTATAAAGTGTGGGGATTTAAAAATATTTTTAATTCGTGGATAATTAATTCGTGGATTTTTATTCATTTAATAAACTTTTTGAAAATTTAATTTATTAACAAAAAACACGGTTTCCTGCCTATAAAGTGTTGGGGATCTAAAAATATTTTCATTTCGTGAATAATTAATTCGTGGATTTTTATTTATTTAATAAATTTATTAAAAATTTAATTTATTAACAAAAAAATACGGTTTCCTGCCTATAAAGTGTGGGGATTTAAAAATATTTTTAATTCGTGGATAATTAATTCGTGGATTTTTATTTATTCAATAAATTTATTGAAAATTTAATTTATTAACAAAAAAAACGGTTTCCTGCCTATAAAGTGTGGGGATTTAAAAATATTTTTAATTCGTGGATAATTAATTCGTGGATTTTTATTTATTTAATAAATTTATTAAAAATTTAATTTATTAACAAAAAATACGGTTTCCTGCCTATAAAGTGTGAGGATTTAAAAATATTTTTAATTCGTGGATAATTAATTCGTGGATTTTTATTTATTCAATAAATTTATTGAAAATTTAATTTATTAACAAAAAATACGGTTTCCTGCCTATAAAGTGTGGGGATTTAAAAATATTTTTAATTCGTGGATAATTAATTCGTGGATTTTTATTTATTTAATAAATTTATTAAAAATTTAATTTATTAACAAAAAAATACGGTTTCCTGCCTATAAAGTGTGAGGATTTGAAAATATTTTTAATTCGTGGATAATTAATTCGTGGATTTTTATTTATTTAATAAATTTATTAAAAATTTAATTTATTAACAAAAAATACGGTTTCCTGCCTATAAAGTGTGGGGATTTAAAAATATTTTTAATTCGTGGATAATTAATTCGTGGATTAATTCGTGGATTTTATTTATTCAATAAATTTATTGAAAATTTAATTTATTAACAAAAAATACGGTTTCCTGCCTATAAAGTGTGAGGATTTAAAAATATTTTTAATTCGTGGATAATTAATTCGTGGATAATTAATTCGTGGATTTTTATTTATTCAATAAATTTATTAAAAATTTAATTTATTAACAAAAAATACGGTTTCCTGCCTATAAAGTGTGGGGATTTAAAAATATTTTTAATTCGTGGATAATTAATTCGTGGATTTTTATTTATTTAATAAATTTATTGAAAATTTAATTTATTAACAAAAAATACGGTTTCCTGCCTATAAAGTGTGGGGATTTAAAAATATTTTTAATTCGTGGATAATTAATTCGTGGATTTTTATTTATTTAATAAATTTATTAAAAATTTAATTAATTAACGAAAAAATACGGTTTCCTGCCTATAAAGTGTGAGGATTTAAAAAATATCGTTAATTAATTCGTGGATAATTAATTCGTGGATTTTTATTTATTCAATAAATTTATTAAAAATTTAATTTATTAACAAAAAAATACGGTTTCCTGCCTATAAAGTGTGGGGATTTAAAAATATTTTTAATTCGTGGATAATTAATTCGTGGATTTTCATTTATTCAATAAATTTATTGAAAATTTAATTTATTAACAAAAAATACGGTTTCCTGCCTATAAAGTGTGGGGATTTAAAAATATTTTTAATTCGTGGATAATTAATTCGTGGATTTTTATTTATTTAATAAATTTATTAAAAATTTAATTTATTAACAAAAAATACGGTTTCCTGCCTATAAAGTGTGAGGATTTTAAAATATTTTTAATTCGTGGATAATTAATTCGTGGATTTTTATTTATTCAATAAATTTATTGAAAATTTAATTTATTAACAAAAAATACGGTTTCCTGCCTATAAAGTGTGGGGATTTAAAAATATTTTTAATTCGTGGATAATTAATTCGTGGATTTTTATTTATTTAATAAATTTATTAAAAATTTAATTTATTAACAAAAAATACGGTTTCCTGCCTATAAAGTGTGGGGATTTAAAAATATTTTTAATTCGTGGATAATTAATTCGTGGATTTTTATTTATTCAATAAATTTATTGAAAATTTAATTTATTAACAAAAAAATACGGTTTCCTGCCTATAAAGTGTGAGGATTTAAAAATATTTTTAATTCGTGGATAATTAATTCGTGGATTTTCGTGGATTTTATTTATTCAATAAATTTATTGAAAATTTAATTTATTAACAAAAAATACGGTTTCCTGCCTATAAAGTGTGGGGATTTAAAAATATTTTTAATTCGTGGATAATTAATTCGTGGATTTTTATTTATTTAATAAATTTATTAAAAATTTAATTTATTAACAAAAAATACGGTTTCCTGCCTATAAAGTGTGGGGATTTAAAAATATTTTTAATTCGTGGATAATTAATTCGTGGATTTTCATTTATTTAATAAATTTATTGAAAATTTAATTTATTAACAAAAAATACGGTTTCCTGCCTATAAAGTGTGAGGATTTAAAAATATTTTTAATTCGTGGATAATTAATTCGTGGATTTTTATTTATTTAATAAATTTATTAAAAATTTAATTTATTAACAAAAAATACGGTTTCCTGCCTATAAAGTGTGAGGATTTAAAAATATTTTTAATTCGTGGATAATTAATTCGTGGATTTTCATTCATTCAATAAATTTATTGAAAATTTAATTTATTAACAAAAAAATACGGTTTCCTGCCTATAAAGTGTGAGGATTTAAAAATATTTTTAATTCTTATATAATTAATTCGTGGATTTTTATTTTTTTTAAGAAATTTATCAAAAATTCAATTAATTAACGAAAAAATACGGTTTCCTCCCTATAAAGTGTGAAGTTTTGAAAATATTTTTAATTCGTGGATAATTAATTCGTGGATTTTTATTTATTTAATAAATTTATTAAAAATTCAATTTATCAACAAAAAAATACGGTTTCCTGCCTATAAAATGTGGGGATTCAAAAATATTTTTAATTCGTGGATAATTAATTCGTGGATGATTAATTCGTGGATTTTTATTTATTCAATAAATTCATTGAAAATTTAATTTATTAACAAAAAAATACGGTTCCCTGCCTATAAAGTGTGAGGATTTAAAAATATTTTTAATTCGTGGATAATTAATTCGTGGATGATCAATTCGTGGATTATTATTTATTCAATAAATTTTTTAAAAATTTAATTTATTAACAAAAAATACGGTTTCCTGCCTAAAAAGTGTGGGGATATAAAAATATTTTCAATTCGTGAATAATTAATTCGTGGATTTTTATTTATTCAATAAATTTATTGAAAATTTAATTTATTAACAAAAAAATTCGGTTTCCTGCCTATAAAGTGTGGGGATTTAGAAATATTTTTGATTCGTGGATAATTAATCCGTGGATTTTTATTTATTTGATAAATTTATTGAAAATTTAATTTATTAACAAAAAAATACGGTTTCCTGCCTATAAAGTGTGAGGATTTAAAAATATTTTCAATTCGTGGATAATTAATTCGTGGATTTTTATTTATTCAATAAATTTATTGAAAATTTAATTTATTAACAAAAAAATACGGTTTCCTGCCTATAAAGTGTGGGGATTTAAAAATATTTTTAATTCGTGGATAATTAATTCGTGGATGATCAATTCGTGGATTATTATTCATTCAATAAATTTTTTAAAAATTTAATTTATTAACAAAAAAATACGGTTTCCTGACTATAAAGTGTGAGGATTTAAAAATATTTTTAATTCGTGGATAATTAATTCGTAGATAATTAATTCGTGGATTTTCATTTATTTGATAAATTTATTTAAAATTTAATTTATTAACAAAAAAATACGGTTTCCTGACTATAAAGTGTGAGGATTTAAAAATATTTTTAATTCGTGGATAATTAATTCGTGGATTTTTTTTATTTAATGAATTTATTAAAAATTCAATTTATCAACAAAAAATACGGTTTCCTGCCTATAAAATGTGGGGATTCAAAAAATCTTTAATTCGTGGATAATTAATTCGTGGATTTTTATTTATTTAATAAATTTATTAAAAATTTAATTTATCACCAAAAAAATACGGTTTCCTGCCTATAAAGTGTGGGGATTTAAAAATATTCTTAATTCGTGGATAATTGATGCGTGGATCTTTATTTATTCAATAAATTCATTAAAAATCTAATTTATTAACAGAAAAATACGGTTTCCTGCCTATAAAGTGTGGGGATTTAAAAATATTTTTAATTCGTGGATAATTAATTCGTGGATTTCCATTCATTCAATAAGTTTATTGAAGATTTAATTTATCAACAAAAAAATACGGTTTCCTGCCTATAAAGTTTGGGGATTTAAAAATATTTTTAATTCGTGGATAATTAATTCGTGGATTTTTATTTATTCAATAAATTTATTGAAAATTTAATTTATTAACAAAAAAATACGGCTTCCTGCCTATAAAGTGTGAGGATTTTAAAATATTCTTAATTCGTGGAAAATTAATTCGTGGATTTTCATTTATTCAATAAATTTATTGAAAATTTATTTTATTAACAAAAAAAAACGGTTTGCTGCCTATAAAGTGTGGGGATTCAAAAATATTTTTAATTCTTATATAATTAATTCGTGGATGATCAATTTTTTTTTTTAATAAATTTATTAAAAATTCAATTAATTAACAAAAAATACGGTTTCCTGCCTATAAAGTGTGAAGGTTTTAAAAATATTGGATAATCAATTCGTGGATAATTAATTCGTGGATTTTCATTTATTTAATAAATTTATTTAAAATTTAATTTATTAACAAAAAATACGGTTTCCTGCCTATAAAGTGTGGGGATTTAAAAATATTTTTAATTCGTGGATAATTAATTCGTGGATTCGTTTTTATTTATTCAATAAATTTATTGAAAATTTAATTTATTAACAAAAAATACGGTTTCCTGCCTATAAAGTGTGGGGATTTAAAAATATTTTTAATTCGTGGATAATTAATTCGTGGGATCAATTCGTTTATTATTTATTCAATAAATTTATTAAAAATTTAATTTATTAACAAAAAATACGGTTTCCTGCCTATAAAGTGTGGGGATTTAAAAATATTTTTAATTCGTGGATAATTAATTCGTGGATTTTTATTTATTCAATAAATTTATTGAAAATTTAATTTATTAACAAAAAATACGGTTTCCTGCCTATAAAGTGTGGGGATTTAAAAATATTTTTAATTCGTGGATAATTAATTCGTGGATGATTAATTCGTGGATTTTTATTTATTCAATAAATTTATTAAAAATTTAATTTATTAACAAAAAATACGGTTTCCTGCCTATAAAGTGTGGGGATTTAAAAATATTTTTAATTCGTGGATAATTAATTCGTGGATTTTTATTTATTCAATAAATTTATTGAAAATTTAATTTATTAACAAAAAAATACGGTTTCCTGCCTATAAAGTGTGAGGATTTAAAAATATTTTTAATTCGTGGATAATTAATTCGTGGATTTTATTTATTCAATAAATTTATTAAAAATTTAATTTATTAACAAAAAATACGGTTTCCTGCCTATAAAGTGTGAGGATTTAAAAATATTTTTAATTCGTGGATAATTAATTCGTGGATTTTATTTATTTAATAAATTTATTGAAAATTCAATTTATTAACAAAAAATACGGTTTCCTGCCTATAAAGTGTGAAGGTTTTAAAAATATTTTTAATTCGTGGATAATTAATTCGTGGATTTTTATTTATTTAATAAATTTATTAAAAATTCAATTTATTAACAAAAATACGGTTTCCTGCCTATAAAGTGTGGGGATTTAAAAATATTTTTAATTCGTGGATAATTAATTCGTGGATAATTAATTCGTGGATTTTTATTTATTCAATAAATTCATTGAAAATTTAATTTATTAACAAAAAATACGGTTTCCTGCCTATAAAGTGTGAGGATTTAAAAATATTTTTAATTCGTGGATGATTAATTCGGGGATAATTAATTCGTGGATTTTTATTCATTTGATAAATTTATTAAGAATTTAATTTATTAACAAAAAAATACGGTTTCCTGCCTATAAAGTGTGGGGATTTGAAATTATTTTAAATTCGTGGATAATTAATTCGTGGGTTTTCATTTATTCAATAAATTTATTGAAAATTTAATTTATTAACAAAAAAATACGGTTTCCTGCCTATAAAGTGTGGGGATTTAAAAATATTTTTAATTCGTGGATAATTAATTCGTGGATTTTTATTTATTTCAATAAATTTATTAAAAATTTAATTTATTAACAAAAAATACGGTTTCCTGCCTATAAAGTGTGAGGATTTAAAAATATTTTTAATTCGTGGATAAATTCGTGGATAATTAATTCGTGGATTTTTATTTATTCAATAAATTTATTAAAAATTTAATTTATTAACAAAAAATACGGTTTCCTGCCTATAAAGTGTGAGGATTTAAAAATATTTTTAATTCGTGGATAATTAATTCGTGGATAATAAATTTATTAAAAATTTAATTTATTAACAAAAAATATTGCCGTGGATTTTTAATTCGTGGATAATTAATTCGTGGATTTTTATTTATTCAATAAATTTATTAAAAATTTAATTTATTAACAAAAAATACGGTTTCCTGCCTATAAAGTGTGAGGATTTAAAAATATTTTTAATTCGTGGATAATTAATTCGTGGATTTTTATTTATTCAATAAATTTATTAAAAATTTAATTTATTAAACAAAAAACGGTTTCCTGCCTATAAAGTGTGGATTTAAAAATATTTTTAATTCGTGGATAATTAATTCGTGGATTTTATTTATTTAATAAATTTATTAAAAATTTAATTTATTAACAAAAAATACGGTTTCCTGCCTATAAAGTGTGAGGATTTAAAAATATTTTTAATTCGTGGATAATTAATTCGTGGATTTTTTTATTTCAATAAATTTATTAAAAATTTAATTTATTAACAAAAAATACGGTTTCCTGCCTATAAAGTGTGGGGATTTAAAAATATTTTTAATTCGTGGATAATTAATTCGTGGATTTTATTTATTCAATAAATTTATTAAAAATTTAATTTATTAACAAAAATACGGTTTCCTGCCTATAAAGTGTGGGGATTTAAAAATATTTTTAATTCGTGGATAATTAATTCGTGGATTTTTATTTATTCAATAAATTTATTGAAAATTTAATTTATTAACAAAAAATACGGTTTCCTGCCTATAAAGTGTGAGGATTTAAAAATATTTTTAATTCGTGGATAATTAATTCGTGGATTTTTATTTATTCAATAAATTTATTGAAAATTTAATTTATTAACAAAAAATACGGTTTCCTGCCTATAAAGTGTGAGGATTTAAAATATTTTTAATTCGTGGATAATTAATTCGTGGATTAATTAAGGTTTTCGTGGATTCGTGGATAATTAATTCGTATTTATTTAATAAATTTATTAAAAATTTAATTTATTAACAAAAATACGGTTTCCTGCCTATAAAGTGTGGGGATTTAAAAATATTTTTAATTCGTGGATAATTAATTCGTGGATTAATTTGGATTTTATTTATTCAATAAATTTATTGAAAATTTAATTTATTAACAAAAAATACGGTTTCCTGCCTATAAAGTGTGGGGATTTAAAATATTTTTAATTCGTGGATAATTAATTCGTGGATGATTAATTCGTGGATTTTTATTTATTCAATAAATTTATTAAAAATTTAATTTATTAACAAAAAATACGGTTTCCTGCCTATAAAGTGTGGGGATTTAAAAATATTTTTAATTCGTGGATAATTAATTCGTGGATTTTTATTTATTCAATAAATTTATTGAAAATTTAATTTATTAACAAAAAAATACGGTTTCCTGCCTATAAAGTGTGGGGATTTAAAAATATTTTTAATTCGTGGATAATTAATTCGTGGATGATAAATTCGTGGATTTTTATTTATTCAATAATATTCATTAAAAATTTAATTTATTAACAAAAAATACGGTTTCCTGCCTATAAAGTGTGGGGATTTAAAAATATTTTTAATTCGTGGATAATTAATTCGTGGATAATTAATTCGTGGATTTTTATTTATTCAATAAATTCATTAAAAATTTAATTTATTAACAAAAATACGGTTTCCTGCCTATAAAGTGTGAGGATTTAAAAATATTTTTAATTCGTGGATAATTAATTCGTGGGATTAATTCGTGGATTTTTATTTATTCAATAAATTTATTGAAAATTTAATTTATTAACAAAAAATACGGTTTCCTGCCTATAAAGTGTGGGGATTTAAAAATATTTTTAATTCGTGGATAATTAATTCGTGGATTTTAATTCGTGGATTTTTATTTATTCAATAAATTTATTAAAAATTTAATTTATTAACAAAAATACGGTTTCCTGCCTATAAAGTGTGGGGATTTAAAAATATTTTCAATTCGTGGATAATTAATTCGTGGATTTTTATTTATTTAATAAATTTATTAAAAATTTAATTTATTAACAAAAAATACGGTTTCCTGCCTATAAAGTGTGGGGATTTAAAAATATTTTTAATTCGTGGATAATTAATTCGTGGATAATTAATTCGTGGATTTTTATTTATTCAATAAATTCATTGAAAATTTAATTTATTACAAAAAAATACGGTTTCCTGCCTATAAAGTGTGGGGATTTAAAAATATTTTTAATTCGTGGATAATTAATTCGTGGATAATTAATTCGTGGATTTTATTTATTCAATAAATTTATTAAAAATTTAATTTATTAACAAAAAATACGGTTTCCTGCCTATAAAGTGTGAGGATTTAAAAATATTTTTAATTCGTGGATAATTAATTCGTGGATTTTTATTTATTCAATAAATTTATTGAAAATTTAATTTATTAACAAAAAAATACGGTTTCCTGCCTATAAAGTGTGGGGATTTAAAAATATTTTTAATTCGTGGATAATTAATTCGTGGATTTTTATTTATTTATTCAATAAATTCATTAAAAATTTAATTTATTAACAAAAAATACGGTTTCCTGCCTATAAAGTGTGAGGATTTAAAAATATAATTCGTGGATAATTAATTCGTGGATTTTCGTGGATTTTTATTTATTCAATAAATTTATTGAAAATTTAATTTATTAACAAAAATACGGTTTCCTGCCTATAAAGTGTGGGGATTAACAAAAAAATATTTTTAATTCGTGGATAATTAATTCGTGGATTTTTATTTATTTAATAAATTTATTAAAAATTTAATTTATTAACAAAAAATACGGTTTCCTGCCTATAAAGTGTGGGGATTTAAAAATATTTTTAATTCGTGGATAATTAATTCGTGGATTTTTATTTATTTAATAAATTTATTAAAAATTCAATTTATTAACAAAAAATACGGTTTCCTGCCCATAAAGTGTGGGGATTTCAAAATATTTTTAATTCGTGGATAATTGATTCGTGGATAATTAATTCGTGGATTTTTATTTATTCAATAAATTTATTAAAATTTAATTTATTAACAAAAAATACGGTTTCCTGCCTATAAAGTGTGGGGATTTAAAAATATTTTTAATTCGTGGATAATTAATTCGTGGATTTTTATTTATTCAATAAATTTATTGAAAATTTAATTTATTAACAAAAAAATACGGTTTCCTGCCTATAAAGTGTGGGGATTTAAAAATATTTTCAATTCGTGGATAATTAATTCGTGGATTTTTAATTATTCAATAAATTTATTAAAAATTTAATTTATTAACAAAAAAATACGGTTTCCTGCCTATAAAATGTGGGGATTTAAAAATTTTTTTAATTCGTGGATAATTAATTCGTGGATGATTAATTCGTGGATTTTTATTTATTCAATAAATTCATTGAAAATTTAATTTATTAACAAAAAAATACGGTTCCCTGCCTATAAAGTGTGGGGATTTAAAAATATTTTTAATTCGTGGATAATTAATTCGTGGATGATCAATTCGTGGATTTTCATTTATTCAATAAATTTTTAAAAAATTTAATTTATTAACAAAAAAATACGGTTTCCCGAATGAAAAGTGTGGGGATTTGAAACAATTTTTAATTCGTGGATAATTAATTCGTGGATTTTTAATTCGTGGATTTTTATTTATTTAATGAATTTATTAAAAATTTAATTTATTAACAAAAAATACGGTTTCCTGAATGAAAAGTGTGGGGATTTAAAAATATTTTTAATTCGTGGATAATTAATTCGTGGATTTTTAATTCGTGGATTTTTATTTATTCAATGAATTTATTAAAAATTTAATTTATTAACAAAAAATACGGTTTCCTGCCTATGAAGTGTGGGGATATAAAAATATTTTCAATTCGTGGATAATTAATTCGTGGATAATTAATTCGTGGATTTATATTTATTCAATAAATTTATTGAAAATTTAATTTATTAACAAAAAAATACGGTTTCCTGCCTATAAAGTGTGGGGATTTAAAAATATCCTTAATTCGTGGAAAATTAATTCGTGGATTTTCATTTATTCAATAAATTCTTTGAAAATTTAATTTATTAACAAAAAAATACGGTTTCCTGCCTATAAAGTGTGGGGTTTTAAAAATATTTTTAATTTGTGGATAATTAATTCGGATTTTTATTTATTTAATAAATTTATTAAAAATTCAATTAATTAACGAATAAATACGGTTTCCTTCCTATAAAGTGTGAAGTTTTGAAAATATTCTCAATTCGTGGATAATTAATTCCTGGATTTTTTTCATTTAATAAATTTATTAAAAATTCAATTTATCAACAAAAAAATACAGTTTCCTGCCTTTAAATTGTGGGGATTTAAAAATATTTTCAATTCGTGGATGATAAATTCGTGGATGATTAATTCGTGGATTTTTATTTATTCAATAAATTTATTGAAAATTTAATTTATTAACAAAAAAATACGGTTCCCTGCCTATAAAGTGTGGGGATTTAAAAATATTTTTAATTCGTGGATAACCAATTCGTGGATTTTGATTTATTCAATAAATTTATTAAAAATTTAATTTAATAACGAAAAAAAAAGTTTCCTGCCTATAAAGTGTGGAGATTTAAAAATATTTTCAATTCGTGGATAATTAATTCGTGGATTTTTATTTATTTAATAAATTTATTAAAAATTTAATTTATTAACAAAAAAATACGGTTTCCTGCCTATAAAGTGTGGGGATTTAAAAATATTTTCAATTCGTGGATAATTAATTCGTGGATTTTTATTTATTTGATAAATTTATTAAAAATTTAATTTATTAACAAAAAAATACGGTTTCCTGCCTATAAAATGTGGGGATTTAAAAATATTTTTAATTCGTGGATAATTAATTCGTGGATGATTAATTCGTGGATTTTTATTTATTCAATAAATTCATTGAAAATTTAATTTATTAACAAAAAAATACGGTTTCCTGAATGAAAAGTGTGGGGATTTAAAAATATTTTTAATTCGTGGATAATTAATTCGTGGATTTTTAATTCGTGGATTTTTATTTATTTAATGAATTTATTAAAAATTTAATTTATTAACAAAAAATACGGTTTCCTGAATGAAAAGTGTGGGGATTTAAAAATATTTTTAATTCGTGGATAATTAATTCGTGGATTTTCAATTCGTGGATTTTTATTTATTCAATGAATTTATTAAAAATTTAATTTATTAACAAAAAATACGGTTTCCTGCCTATAAAGTGTGGGGATATAAAAATATTTTCAATTCGTGAATAATTAATTCGTGGATTTATATTTATTTAATAAACTTATTGAAAATTTAATTTATTAACAAAAGAATACGGTTTCCTGCCTATAAATTGTGGGGATTTAAAAATATTTTTAATTCGTGAATAATTAATTCGTGGATGATTAATTCGTGGATTTTTATTTATTCAATAAATTTATTAAAACTCTAATTTATTAACAGGAAAATACGGTTTCCTGCCTATAAAGTGTGGGGATTTAAAAATATTTTTAATTCGTGGATAATTAATTCGTGGATTTTCATTCATTCAATAAATTTATTGAAGATTTAATTTATTAACAAAAAAATACGGTTTCCTGCCTATAAAGTGTGGGGATTTAAAAATATTTTTAATTCGTGGATAATTAATTCGTGGATTTTTATTTATTCAATAAATTTATTAAAAATTTAATTTATTAACAAAAAAATACGGTTTCCTGCCTATAAAGTGTGGGGATTTAAAAATATTCTTAATTCGTGGAAAATTAATTCGTGGATTTTCATTTATTCAATAAATTTATTGAAAATTTAATTTATTAACAAAAAAATACGGTTTCCTGCCTATAAAGTGTGGGGATTTAAAAATATTTTCAATTCGTGGATAATTAATTCGTGGATTTTTATTTATTTAATAAATTTATTAAAAATTCAATTAATTAACGAATAAATACGGTTTTCTTCCTACGAAGTGTGAAGTTTTAAAAATATTCTCAATTCGTGGATAATTAATTCGTGGATTTTTTTCATTTAATAAATTTATTAAAAATTCAATTTAACAACAAAAAAATACGGTTCCCTGCCTATAAAGTGTGGGGATTTAAAAATATTTTTAATTCGTTGATAATTAATTCGTGGATGATCAATTCGTGGATTTTTATTTATTCAATAAATTTATTGAAAATTTAATTTATTAACAAAAAAATACGGTTTCCTGAATGAAAAGTGTGGGGATTTAAAAATATCTTCAATTCGTGGATAATTAATTCGTGGATTTTTAATTCGTGGATTTTTATTTATTTAATGAATTTATTAAAAATTTAATTTATTAACAAAAAATACGGTTTCCTGCCTATGAAGTGTGGGGATATAAAAATATTTTCAATTCGTGGATAATTAATTCGTGGATGATTAATTCGTGGATTTATATTTATTCAATAAATTTATTGAAAATTTAATTTATTAACAAAAAAATACGGTTTCCTGCCTATAAAGTGTGGGGATTTAAAAATAGTTTTAATTCGTGGATAATTAATTCGTGGATTTTTATTTATTAAATAAATTCATTAGAAATTAAATTTAGTAACAAAAAAATACGGCTTCCTGCTTATAAAGTGTGAGGATTTTAAAATATTCTTAATTCGTGGAAAATTATTTCGTGGATTTTCATTTATTCAATAAATTCATTGAAAATTTAATTTATTAAAAAAAAAATACGGTTTCCTGCCTATAAAGTGTGAGGATTTAAAAATATTTTCAATTCTTATATAATTAATTCGTGGATTTTTATTTATTTAATAAATTTATTGAAAATTCAATTAATTAACGAAAAAATACGGTTTCCTTCCTATAAAGTGTGAAGTTTCAAAAATATTCTCAATTCGTGGATAATTATTTCGTGGATTTTTTTCATTTAATAAATTTATTACAAATTCAATTTATCAACAAAAAAATACGGTTTCCTGCCTATAAATTGTGGGGATTTAAAAATATTCTTAATTCGTGGATAATTAATTCGTGGATGATTAATTCGTGGATTTTCATTTATTCAATAAATTCATTGAAAATTTAATTTATTAACAAAAAAATACGGTTGCCTGCCTATAAAGTGTGGGGATTTGAAAATATTTTTAATTCGTGGATAATTGATTCGTGGATAATTAATTCGTGGATTTTTATTTATTCAATAAATGCATTAAAAATTTAATTTATTAACAAAAAAATACGGTTTCCTGACTATAAATTGTGAGGATTTAAAAATATTTTCAATTCGTGGATAATTAATTCGTAGATAATTAATTCGTGGATTTTCATTTATTTAATAAATTCATTTAAAATTCAATTTATTAACAAAAATACACGGTTTCCTGACTATAAAGTGTGAGGATTTAAAAATATTTTTAATTCGTGGATAATTAATTCGTGGATTTTTTTTATTTAATAGATTTATTAAAAATTCAATTTATCATTAAAAAAAAACGGTTTGCTGCCTATTAATTTTTTTTTTTTTTTTTTTCCCACGCGACTTCAGCTACTGAGGCTATTAGTCGCTCCCACCTCCGATCATTATAGGACAATTGCTATGTTTATTTGTTCAATTCCAGAGCAAACTTCAAATTTTATAGAAGATTTCAATTTCCTTAAAGAATTCAATTATTCTATCGCAATAAAATATTATATTGTATCTTATTTCACTTCGCAGTTCCATTCTTTTCTGTGCATCCCTGAATTTGTTGCAGTTAAATAAATGTTCCACCGTTATTCTTTCATTGCACTCCCCGCACCTCGGTCTTCTCTGTCCCATCAACAAGTGGCTGTGGGTCAGATTTGTATGACCGAGTTTTAATCTATTCAAGACAGCTTCTTCGCGTCTGCTACCTGTATTGTATAATGACCTGTTTTTCCCAATTTTAACTTCCGGATATATTTTGCTTAAATTTGTTGTGGTAGAGTCCCATTCGCATTGCCAAAGTTGTTCAATATAATTTAAGTAGGCAGTTCGAATCTTTTTTATATTTATGGGAGTTATACTTTTATCCGGAAGCTGAATGCAGTCAAGTTTTTCTTTGAAATATACTGTAGCAGGTCGTGTAATGGTAGGTCTACGGTCATACAGATGCGCGGGGTTTTCATCAAAAAGGACAGAATAATTTGGGTGAGAATCCAGTAAATATATCTTATTTGCGTAGTTAGCAAGTAGATGAAGCCTCCTGAATTTGAGAGGGAGGACACCAGTAATGACATTGAGAGACGATGACGGACTCGTACGATACGCACCGGTCACGATCCTCAAGGCTTGGCATTGTATACTGTCCAATTTTTTCAAAACACTCTTGCGAGCAGAACCGTAAACGATGCTTCCATAATCAATTTTGGTTAGAATGAGACTTTTATAGATTCGTAGCAATATTTGTCGATCTAAACCCCAGGACAATCCCGCAATGGCACGAAGCAAATTTAATATCTTTTTGGAACTTGTTGCCACTCGGTGAATATGCTCATGCCATCTCAACTTGTTGTCTAATATGAGCCCCAAATATTTAATATTTTCTACGCACTGGATATTCTGATCACCTAAAAGGAGCTTTGGATTAGTTGAGCAGTTGCGTAGTCGACAAAAGTGAATAGCTTTAGTTTTTTCGCTGGAGAACTTAAATCCCAAGGCTTGTGCTCTGTTATAAAGTTTGTCTATATTTATCTGAAGTCTTTGAGTGATTTCATTCATATTTTTTCCCGATGCATACATGCATAAATCATCAACATACAAACATTTGCTTATGCTATCATCCAAGACAGACACCAAATTATTAACAGCCACAATAAACAGCAAAACACTCAGGGTAGATCCCTGGGGTATCCCATTTTCCAGGTTACGCAAAGATGATTTGTGACCCAGGTATGACACTCTGAATGTTCTCCGCTCGAGAAATTGCTCGATGAAGATGGGAAGGTTTCCACGGAATCCCCACTCGTGCAATGTTTCCAGAATCGCATATCTCCATGTCGCATCGTAAGCCTTTTCGATATCAAAGAATATTGCTACCAAGTGCTCACGGGTTGCAAAACTATTCTGGATATCGCTTTCGACTCTAACGAGGAGATCTATTGTAGATCGACCCTTTCTAAATCCCGCTTGAAAGTCGCGTATGAGCCCTTGGTCTTCCAGAATCTTCACTAATCTGTTGCTGACCATCTTCTCCATAATTTTACTCAGGCAACTAGTCAGCGAGATCGGTCGATAGTTGGACGGTTTCTTTACTGCTTTACCCTCCTTGGGGATAGGAATTATAATAGATTCCCTCCACCGTTCAGGGAACGTCCCCTCATTCCATATTTTGTTTAGAATGTCTAAGAAATATTTTTTGTTCTCGTCCGGCAAGTGGATTATAAACTCATAGGGAATTGAGTCATTCCCCGGTGCTGATTTATTTAGTTTTGCTAGGGTGTCTCTCAATTCATTCTCATCAAACTCTTCGTTATATTCAAAGGTTTCATGAGTGGAAAAGTTCAGTGAGCGCTCTGCCGCTTGTTTGACCTCTAGGAATGCTGCCGTGTAATTACTTGAGGCGCTCACAGTGTAAAAGTGGTCAGCAAAAATCTCTGCTATCTCATTAGGCTCTGTCACTGGGTTTAAGTTTGTTTCCAGCATTGGAGATGGTTGCATGAATTTTTTACCCAGTATCGCCCGGATCTTCTGCCAAACTTCAGTTGAAGGAGTATCTTTGTTAAGCGTTTCGATGTATTGCCTCCAGGAGTCTCTTTTACTCCTAAGAATAATACGTTTGGCAGTGGCTCTGAACTTTTTGAATGAGATTAAATTCTGATATGTGGGATATTTTTTAAAAAGATTGCCTATTAATTGTGGGGATTTGAAAATATTTTTGATTCGTGGATAATAAATTCGTGGATTTTTATTCATTTAATAAATTTATTAAAAATTCAATTTATTCCGAAAAAAATACGGTTTTCTGCCTATCAAGTGTGGGGATTTAAAAATATTTTTAATTCGTGGATAATTGATTCGTGGATTTCCATTCATTGAATAAATTTATTGAAGATTTAATTTATTAACAAAAAAATACGGTTTCCTGCCTATAAAGTGTGGGGATTTGAAAATATTTTTAATTCGTGGATAATTAATTCGTGGATTTTTATTTATTTAATAAATTTATTAAAAATTCAATTTATTAACAAAAAAATACGGCTTCCTGCCTATAAAGTGTGGGGATT